>CAUEHQ010000016.1:24025-31525 GCA_958510825.1 Brachypterus glaber | reverse complement strand
AAGTTACCCATAATTGGTTGTGTAAATGTGGGCCTTGTTCGAAAGCAACGCACACATTTCCGTAAGATTCCTCTAACAACACTTCTCCCGTTTACCACCCAAAATCTTGTTCTTAAAGACGCAAGTACCGACTGTTGACCGGCGTGCTGTAATCTGACATGCTCGTCCTGTACAATTAGTTTAGTTAAAACATGAGATTGTGGCAGCAATACGGGGTGCGCAGATAAGTTTAATCTGCCTCCTACCTTAAGCAAGTTGTCATCCTTGTCTATGAATGGGTCTAAGCTTAGTAAATTGCTTTTGTTTCTAAGGGGTTTTTTCTTAGACAAGGACGCCATTTCGCTACCAAAAACCTCGCCTTGTGCTAATCGCAATAACCGCAGGTTCAGCATTCAGCCAAGCCAAAACTATAGTCGAGTCAGTCCAGTAATAAATGTCAGAAATGTTTAATTGTAACGCGGAGAGGACTTGATTCATCAGTTTGTTTAATATAACAAAACCGCATAACTCTAATCGTGGCAATGATATTACTTTCAGCGGCGCGACACGGGACTTAGAACATAATAATCTTACGTGTATCTGGCCAAGCGCATCGACTGTTCGCACGTAGATACAGGCTGCGTAAGCTTTTTCTGACGCGTCTGCGAAACCGCGCAACTGCACATTTGTGTAATTTCGGCAAAACGCGTGCCGTGGAATGCTAAAATTGTTAAGCGCCTTTACATCATTTTGAAATTCAATAAAAGATTGAGCAATGGCCTCCGAAACGTTTTCGTCCCATGTTACTTTGGTTTTCCAAAGTTCCTGAAGAAGTATTTTTCCGCGAACTATTACAGCCCCTGCCAACCCCAAAGGATCGAATATTTGTGATATTTTGGAGAGTATATAGCGTTTAGTAATTTTGCTTTTTTCGGCAGGTTTGACTGCAAAATTGAACGAGTCGTTTGCCGAGTTCCATAAAATTCCTAACGTTTTAGCACTAGTGCCATCCGAAATTTCATAAAACTCACTACTGGGCTGATCGGAATCTGAGATAACCGAAGGCTCGTTTGACATGAATTTACCCAACTCAAAACCCGACTTGGCTAATATTTCTGTAATTTGCCTTTTGAGCAATTTAGCAGTTTTTATGTCATCGGCGCCCCAGTTTAGGTCATCAACATAAAATCCATTTAAGATGGCATGATATGCTAGCGGGAATTTTTCTTTGAATTCCTTGGCAGATTCTACTAAGCTGCGCGTGGCTAAAAAGGCAGCAGGTGCTGTACCGTAACTTACGGTGTTAAGCCTGTAATGCGCAAGTTCTTTAGTATCAGAATCGCGCCAAACAATTCTCTGAAGATCTCGCTCTGAAGGATGTACAAGTATCATTCTGTACATCTTTACTATATCGGCAATAATGACAAAGGCGAATTTTCTGAATCTAATTAGTATGTAAAAAAGGTCATCCTGAATGGTAGGACCTACAAGCAGAATGTCATTTAATGACACGTTCGTGGATGACTTGCAACTAGCATCAAATACTACTCTTATTTTATTATTTTTAAAAACATTATGGTGGGGGATATAGAATGTGTTATCATTTTTTATTTCCGTTTTGTCAATTTTTGACATGTGTCCTAATGACTCATATTCTGCCATAAAATTCGTGTATGCCTCCTTTAGTTTAGGGTCACGCTGCATTTTGCGCTCTACTGCATGGAAACGCTTTATTGCTGTTTGCATTGATTTGCCTAATGCAGACTTGTCCCTAGAAAATGGAAGCTTTACGACGAATTTGCCCGAACTGTCCCTAGTAGTATTTTCTGTGTAATGCTTTTCACAATAATCGTCATCGATAGAATTTATTTTTTCTGAACCGCACTCTTCTATTTTCCAAAAGTTTTCTATTTTATCGGCAATATCTGTTTCAGTACAAAAGCCGGAAAAATTGACCTCGTTTGGATGAGTTGCATTGCTAAATTGCAACCGTCCGCCTAAAACGTACCCTAAGACCGTGTTTTGTAAAAACGGCTTGTTAGGGCCCAATGATATTAAACCATCCCGCATTAAGTCCCAGTAAAGACCTGCGCCAATAAGCATATCTATAGGGCCAGATTTAAAAAAATTGGGATCCCCAAGTTTAATATTTTTGGGAATATCTAGGTTGCAATTAGCTATGGTTTGGTTAGGAATGGGACCCGTAATTTGGTTTAAAACGAGAAATTCTACATTTTTACTGTAACTATTATGCATAGACCTGATGCAGGCAAAGGCTTTTATGTCCGATTTGGTTGATTTTCCACTTATACCCACTATGGGTTTGTAATTTTTAAATGGGCTTAATTTTAATTTTTCAAAAAGTTCTAAAGTTATAAAGTTACTTTGCGATCCTGAATCTAAAAGGCAACGGCATTTAACTAACTTGTTATCTATATAACATACGTACAAACCACTGTAGACAGCAGGGTGGTTGAATTATTTTTTAAAAACGGGTACGCATTGTCATAAGAGTGTGCACTTGTTGAAGGTTGACCTTCAGTTGACCTATCAAAATTTTGATTTTGTAAGTTTTGTTCATTATTATTGTTAGGAACAACGTTTCCATCTTGATCAGCATAACTTACGAAAGTATGCCTTTTTTCTGTATTTTCATTATTTTGATTAAAATTATTTTTTATTTCATCAGGACTACTGTAAAAACATAGCAAAGTAGAATGTGGTTTGTTACAAAATTGACAAGAAATTTTTACTGAACATTCTTTTGCGTTGTGATTTTCACGAAGGCATATTATGCACCTATTTAGGTTTTTTATTTCATGAAATCTTTGCTTGGGGCTCATATTTAAAAATTTATGACAATTATAAATAGGGTGATTTTTTGTTTTACGGCTGCGCGCCTGTGTTATTAAAATTTGAGTAATATCTGTCATTTGATTTGACAGGTTTGTGATTTGAAGACAGTGCTTCTAAAGTTTGACAGCGTTCGTTTAAAAATTTTACAAATTGATTATATGTTGGGAGTTGGGAAGATTTTATAGAGTTTTCCCATTCCCTTACTGAGTTAAAATCAAGCTTTGAGGTTATGGAAAAAATTAACAAACTATCCCAAGATTTTACAGGCTGTTTTAGTGATTCTAAACACCTAACATCTTTTTGGACTGAATCTATTAAATTACGTAGACCCGTAGCGGATTCTCGTATTAAGGGCGGAAATTCAAAAATCGATTTTATGTGTGAGTTAACTATAACTCTTTTTTGTCGTATCTTTCTATAAGTAGATTCCAAGCGATTTGATAATTGACGTCGGTTATTTGAATATTTTGTACTAACTGGGCTGCTTCATTGCGAAGGCAAGACTTTAAATAATATAATCGTTGCGTATCCGATAAAGCAGTATTATGGTCAATAATCGCTTCAAAAATATCTCTGAACTCTGTAAAATCCGTATATCGGCCAGAAAATTCTTTTAATTGCAAGGGGTGTAGTTTAATGTTTTGTTGCTCTGAAAACATAGATGGCGATGCTCTATTCAAAGAACTAGGGCCGGCCGTTGAAGAAGTATTGTTAGAGGGGGCCTTTATGTCGCTTATTATTTGTTTTGCCTCAGCAATAAGAAGAAAAAATATTGCCTCAAAGACTTCTCTTTCAGCTTCCTCTTCAGGGTCAATTGCCTCAATTTGATCTTGGTACTGGTTGAACTCAGACCAAAGCGCATCTACTTTTTCGAGACGAGACGAAATTTCAACATAATTTTTGGAATTTCTGAAACGAGTTAAATGCCCTTTGACGGCACTTTTTTTTCGTTTAAAAGCCTCCATTGTTTAATAATACAAGGCTTATTATTTATAAAAAAAAATATGGCTTAAAAAATCTAATTAAAAAAAGATTTTTTGACCCACCTTATTTACGATGAAAATTGTTAAAGTATTGCCAGTATAAAATTTTAATAAGTGTTACATAAAAAAAACGAGACAATAGATTTAAAAAACTATTAAAACAAGATTAAATTAGAATTCGAAAGAAAAAATTATTAAATATTTTTTGTGTATTTTTTTTTTTAATTTTTATTGTGCGTTAGTAAGTTACGATATATATATATTTTTTTTATTTTTTATTTATTTGTGTGATTAGTACTGTTAATTATATTTTACTAAACTATTTTAATATTGCTAAACTAATCTAAGACAAAGACGATTTTTGATTAAAAATGTTTAGAAACAAATTACTATTTTATTATTATTTGTTTTCTAAAACAAGACAATTATATCTAAGATTTATTTAAAAAAAAAATAAAATGAATTAAAATAAAACAGAAAACATAAACATAAAACGAATGCAAATTATTTTCAGGGAAACGGAAAAAAATTATCAAAACAGTTTTTTTTGTATTTTGCTTACCATAAAGCCTTTTTTTTTTTTAATTAAACGACGTTCACTATAGAGCTGCGAAATTATTAATTATTTATAAAAAAGACAAATTCACCATAGAATTGCAAAATTATTAAACATTAATTTATGTCCACCATAGGACTTTTATGCCACGAAAGGCAAGTTCACCATAGAACTGTTTTTTAATTTTTGATATATGCCCACCATAGGACCTTATACAAATAAATATTATTATCCACCATAGGATTTTTTATAACAAAGATTAATTTATATCCCTGATAGGATTGTTTACAACAAAAAGGGTATATGTCCACGATAGGACTATTTTTAACGAAAAAATATATTTATCCACAATAGGATTTTTTACAACAATATAATATATATGTCCACCATTGGATTGTTTATAATGTAACGAACAAAATTATAATCCACCATAGGATTAACAATAGTAAATAAAATATTTTTTAAATTAAAAAATAGTTCATTTTAATTAATAATTTAATTTTGATGGCCATAAAGGTATCAAGTAAAATTATATTTGATTTTTAATACTTTTTTGGCATGTTTAAAATGGTTTATTATTTTTTAACTGCAAACGAAAGAATTTTAAATGAACAATAAAGCGTTTTTGCCAAGAGAAAATTTTAAACTTTTTTTTTTTACAACAAGGAGTAAGTTTATTACTTTTAAATTAAAATATTTTATTTAATAGTAAAATTGGCATTTCATCACCCTGGTTTTTCTTTTCAAAAATATACCTAATGGCGACAGAGAAAAAAAAATCAAGCTGAGCAGTTGAAAATATAATTTTGTAGAAGCAACCTAAAACGGAAAATTTTTAGGGAAAATTATGGGAATGTAGAGGGAAAATTCGGGTTTTTAAGATAAATTCTTCATTAATAAAGTTTTTTAACACTAATTTTTTATCTCACAAAGAATGTTAAAATTATTTTGGCGGTCAATTCGCCATTTTCCACAGGTTGCTAACTTTTTCTCGACAGAAAATAATGTTTTTTATACGAATCGAAGGGTTAAAAATTCATTTATTACATCTTCCAAGGGCTTGAGATTGAGTATATCATCTAAGGGCTCTTGGATTCGAAAATTTTTGCAAAACCAGTCAATTTACAAGCTTCGCTTTTTCCATGTCCTTATAATGCCCAAATTACCATTTTTAAGGGTTGGATATTTAGGACTTTTGTTCATTAAAGGCTGAAGGACCATTTATGTGAGTTGCGGGAGTATAAAGTTGCACTTACCAAAGTTGTAAGCTTCTCAAGTTTTCTAATGGCTGGTTCTTGCTCCCAAGATTACACATAACACAAGGTTTTGGTACAATAATTGTACCCTTTTAGTGGACGACACTTAATAATGTTCGTAATTGTTTTTACGCACATAACATATTGTTTTTACACACATATTGTTTAAAATCACTAATAATTATCTAAATATATCGACATTGTTTTTAGGTTACTTTGTCGCGTGCCGGTTGCGATCATGCTTCATTCTCGAGTCGTGCCCCGCGTCGGTCACGTGGTCTCCGCGTTGGGTAGTCGACAACACCAACGTTATGCTCACATTAAAACACCAATGTGTATTGAGTGTTGCCTGCGACTCCACATTTCTATTAATCATATAAATATTACAATTTAATCCTAATATTAGATACTCTTTAATTTTATCCTCATCTTTTGTGTGAATACCTAAGGGTGATATCATTTGTTTAATTATTTTATTTTATTATTTAATGTTTATTATCTAAGACAATTTTAAGGAAAATACTTTTTGGTCAAAATTAGTATTTTTCCAAATGAGATTACCTACTTTAAAATTATTGTCTTTAATTTGTAGATTTTTTTCAGATGTTGGTTTGCCCAATAATTAATACTGCACTAAGAATTTAATCAATGAAATAATGTGACAATTTACGATCTTATTGGTCTTATTATATTATTCACAGCTAGAGTTGTAAAAAAAATGTTTTTTTTTGAAGGATTGTTTTTTTTTAAGTTTTTTTTTGTGTTTTTTTTTTGTTTTTTTTTTGTTTTTTATTTTTGTGAAAATATTCAAAAAATGACAACTTTTGAATTTTAGGATCAATTAGAGACTGTTTTCCATAGTTTTTATTAGTTTTTATTTCAAAATACTTTATTCTTCGTGAAATAATAAAATATATAGATTATATGCCTTCTGTTAACGAATTTAGGAGTTGAAACTTCAGTCACATAACCTCACTTTTCTAAAGTGTCAAATTTATGAAGTCTGTTATGATGCCTGGCCGCAAAAAAAGCAACATATTAAATCTTTTTATAGACACACAAACTAACGCAAAAGTTCCGAAAGTGAAATGCATGTTTTGTAAAATACTGGTGTCGAAAAATAGAGTTGTTACAACTCAGTTGTAAAAAACCGTTTTAAATTAAATAATTTTTTTTATAATCTGTCATCCTTTATACATAACTTTTACAATAAAAAATGTGTTAATTTTTAATAAAAAACAATTTTTTTTTATAACTGTGTTTTTTTAATAAAAAACAAATTTGTTTTTTTTATAAAGTCTAGCTTTGTTTTAAAACGGTTTTTTTTGTGTTTAAAAAAAACAAATGTTTTTTTTTTTAATTTACAACTCTATTCACAAAGCCTGCGCTAGAATAATATTATACGCTAGTAACGAATTTTCAAAAAATTTCAAAAATCATCATTTTTCGGTTGATTTTCTAAAATTGGGACCGCCATGTTGGATTCGCTATCTTGATTTATGTAAATCTGACTTCGGATTCGTGATCAGCGACCTCAAAAACCCCCCTAAACCAAATTTGGCCTAAATAGGTTGATTTTCGAAAATTGGGACCGCCATATTGGATCCGCCATCTTGAATTTTGTAAATTTGACTTTGGATTCGTGATCAACGACACCCACGTTTACAAAATTTAGCCTAAATCAGTTGATTTTCAAAAATTGCTACAGCCATATTGGATCCGCCATCTTAAATTTTGCAAATCTGACTTCGGATTTGTGATCAGCGACCTCGAAAACTCCCACAAACCAAATTTGGCATTAATCGGATGATTTTTTTTTATTTCGATGATTTCGAGGTTTTGCAATTTTTTGGATCCGCCATGTTGCATT
>CAUEHQ010000016.1:0-23825 GCA_958510825.1 Brachypterus glaber | reverse complement strand
GATAGAATTAGAATAAATATGTTTTTTATTTAAAATAAACTCATTGGGGTTTTAAGATCCCTACCTGGTTACAGGAGGGTTAAATTTAATAACAGTTCAATATGGGAAAATAAATTTAAAACTTTTGTTAGATTCTGGAGCATCAGTAAGTTTAAATTTGAAAATTGTTTAAATAAAAATCAAAAAATTATTTTTAGCATCCAAATTTTCCGGAATATCAGGGTCAACAATTTCCTTAGGGTCCGTGAACTTATCTTTATTTATAAACAAAACAAATGTATATTACAAATTTTTGCGTACCAAGAGTTTTGACGAGAGTGTAAATGGGGTAATAGGATCCGACTTTTTTATTAAGAATTCTGCAGTAATAGACAATGAACGGTTTATATTTTCATTTTATTTCTAATAATAATAAGGTCATTTATTCATTTATTTGTTTTATTGTCGTTTTGAGACCTACTAATAGGTAGTTTATATCATAATAGACAGTTTATAAAATAAAAACTTTGCAGGTCAGTATGTCAATCGAAAGCACACAGGAAATTTATGCCACAGTCCCAGCGCGTTGCGAAATAATAAAATGCTTTTAGGTAAACACAAAAGAAGATTGCATTATTTTTTCAGACGAAGTAGGGGATGGTGTTGTTGTTGCTGGTACAATTGTCAGACCAAAATAAAATATGACACCATTAAGATTTATAAATGTCCATGAAAATGTTTATTTTTTTTTATTTATTTAACGGGAAAACCCCAATACATAATGTTACATATAAAAATAAAATTTAAGACACACGTAATCAAATAACTAAAATTTTAAAACTAATTTAATCTAAAATCTAATATTATTTAAAGAATTTCTAAAAGAGTTAAAGCTTATACCAAATGCAAAGGTTAAGAGAAGTTAATTTAAAATTAAATCCAAACAAATGAGCATTTTTGAAAAAAAGTACTCTTGTATTTAGGCCATGTTGTTTCAAAGAATGGGGTGTCACCCGATACCGCAAAAATTAAAGTAGTTAAGGAATATCCTGTTCCTAAGGATGCAACCGAAACAAAAAGGTTTGTTGCTTTTCTAAATTATTATCGAAAATATATAAAAAACTTTGTGGAAATTGCAGCTCCGTTAAATTATTTATTTAAGAAAAATTTCCAGTTTAAATGGTCCCCAGAGTGCCAAATGGCATTCGAAACATTAAGAAATGCTTTAATTAATCCCCAAATTCTCCAATATCCTAATCTATCTGGAGATAATCTTTTTATTTTAAAAACTGATGCTTGTGAAAAAAAAACAGTAACTGGCATATGCCTGTTGCATATGCCAGTCGTGCTCTAAATAAAGCAGAAATGCTTTTTCCTTCCATAGAGAAGGAAATGTTGGCTATAGTGTACGGAATTAAGCATTTTTCATGTTTCTTGTATAATAAAAAGTTAGTTTTGTACACTGACCACCGTCCACTAATTTATCTCTTTGGAATGAACTATCCTTCGAGCAGACTTGCAAAATTTAGACTTCAAATTGAAGAATATGATTTTGATAAGATATATTAAAGGTAAGGACAATGGTGGGGCTGATGCGCTTTCGAGAATTGTTTTATCTTCGGAAGAACTTAAAAATATGTCAAACACAATTCATGAAAAAATGTCTGTCATTATAAGGCAACAAAGTAAAAAACTTATTAAGGACGACGAGGACAAGGATAGTTTGGATAATTTATTTAACGAAAGGCTTGATCACCCTGTCGAACTGTATTGTACCAGAAAATGAATTCAAAAATATGTTGGAACAAAATAAATATGATAACCAGTTAAATGATATAATTTTCAATTGTAAGCAAAATGCTATTTTTATACAGCAGAAAACGGGATCGGCGTTAGCACTCGATGCATCGTTGAGAGATCTGTCTAATTTATGCAAACAGTGTAGTAGTAGTATTGAAGAAATATGTATTTAAAAAAGTAATAATAATGCACAATTCATAAAAAATGTATGGAATAATATAAAAAATATAAATAATAAAATTAGAATATCCGTAATAAAAGACGTCGAAAAAATTAATAATATTGAATCTCGAAAAATAATTCTGAATTATTTTCATATTTTACCCACAGGGGGTCATGCAGAAATAAATAGAATGTATAATAATACTAAAAAATATGTTTATTATCATCATCAGTAGTTTGTTTAGGTCTTTAAGAGACAGGCGCAGCCTATGGCTCATTTATCTAAAAAATAATTAATCTGAATGGATAGTTGGGGCAGTGAGTCTATGCTCACTGATGCGAGTTGCATCTGTCATAATTTAGGGGGGAGTGAGTCTCTGCTCACTGATGCGAGTTGCATCTGTCATAATTTGGCGCTGGGGAGTGGGTGGGAGGGGGATGAGGAAGGATGGGATAGGGATATTTTTATTAGCCAAATATGCATTCTGACGTGGAAGCTAAAGTAATATCTTGCAATGATTGTCAAAGATATAAACATTCTAGGCCTAGTATACAACCAATGTCAATTACCACAAAGGCTTCATCAGCTTTTAAAAACATTTATTTAGATCTAGTAGGTCTAATTGAATAAGATTCAGAAGGACAAAAGTATATTCTCACTTTACAATGCGAACTTTCAAAATTTATTGAATGTTACCCCCTACCAAATAAAGAAGCAAGTAATTTAGCAAGAAGTTTCGTTAATAATTTTATTTTGCGTTACGGTATACTCAACTGTATTATTCCTGACCAAGGTTCAGAATTAAAGGAAACTTGTAAAATATTAAAAATAAAACAATTATACTCTACAGCATACCATCATGAAACACTAGGTGAAAACTCACATAAGCATTTAAATGCATATATGAGAATTCAAACAAAAAGTCACCCAGAAACATAGAGTAGATGGCTCCAATTTTGATGTTTTTCGTATAATAATAGCGTACATAGTTCTACAAGATATACTCCTTATAAGTTAGTATTCAGAAAAACATGTAATTTACCATCTAACATAAGAAAAATAGAACCTTTATATAATTTTGATAATTATCCTTTAGAACTAAAATATAGGTTACAAAATGCTTGGGCTAACGCATAGAAAGAAAAATAAAACGAAAGGAAAACTCTGATTATAGTAGTAAACTGATAAAATATAATATTGGTCATAAATTTTTAGTAAAAAATAACGCAGGAAACAAAAAGGAACCGATTTTTAATGGTCCTTCTAGTCGAAGATAGGGCACCAAATGTCCTAATTAAAGTAAAAAAATATCTGAAACGCTAAAGCGTTTGAAAACTTTTATAGTTTAGACGAACAGAATAGTGGAAATGGACTAGACACTTTTTGTCACACATCCTTTGCCTTTCCTCACCTCTAGCAACTCCAGAACACTTCTGTGCATTCGTATGTATTATTAAACACTCTTGCGCATAAATATGTTTCACCAATCCCTGCTGCGCATGATATATTTGTACATCTTTGCCAGAACACTTTTGCGTATTCGTTTGTATTATTAAATACGTTTGTGCATGAATACGTTCCACCAATCTTTACTGGGCATAATATATTTGTATATCTTTGCCAGAACACTTTTACGTGTTCGTATGTATCATTAAACACTTTTGCGCATAACTATGTTCCACCAATCCTTGCGCATGTCTGTTTGTCGGTCTGTGAAAACGATAACTCGGGAAAGACAAACCGTAGCGATTTGAAATTTGGAGGGTATATTTGCGTAGTGAATATCTTGGCCGGGATTGGGTAGGGGAGAAGGGGGTCAAACGGGCCAAAAAATACCAAAAATTAACTTTTTTGGCCGCTTTGACCCCCTTCTCTCCTACCCACATAACCCAATTTCGCATAAATATGTTTCACCAATCCCTGCTGCGCATGATATATTTGTACATCTTTACCAGAACACTTTTGCGTATTCGTTTGTATTATTAAATACGTTTGTGCATGAATACGTTCCACCAATCTTTACTGCGCATAATATATTTGTATATCTTTGCCAGAACACTTTTACGTATTCGTATGTATCATTAAACACTTTTGCGCATAACTATGTTCCACCAATCCTTGCGCATGTCTGTTTGTCGGTCTGTGAAAACGATAACTCGGGAAAGACAAACCGTAGCGATTTGAAATTTGGAGGGTATATTTGCGTAGTGAATATCTTGGCCGGGATTGGGTAGGGGAGAAGGGGGTCAAACGGGCCAAAAAATACCAAAAATTAACTTTTTTGGCCGCTTTGACCCCCTCTCTCCTACCCGCATAACCCAATTTTAATCCCCGCCAAGATATTCACTACCCTCCAAATTTCAAATCGCTACGATTTGTCTTTCCCGAGTTATCGTGTTCACAGACCGACAGACATACACGTGCAGTAAGGATTGGTGGAACATATTTATGCGCAAAAGTGTTTAATAATACATACAAATACGCAAAAGTGTTTTGCCAAAGATATACAAATATATCATGCGCAGAAATGATTTGTAGAACATATCTATGCGCAAAAGTGTTTAATAATACATACGAATACGAAAAAGTGTTCTGGCAAAGATATACAAATATATCATGCTCAGTAAAGATTGGTGGAACATATTCATGCACAAACGTATCTAATAATACATATGATTACTGTTTTGCCAAAAATATACAAATATATCATGGGCAGTAGGGATTGGTAAAACATAGTTATGCGCAAAAGTGTTTAATAATACATACGAATATTCAGAAATGTTCTGGCAAAGATATACAAATATATCATGCGCAGTGAAGATTAATAGAACATATTCATGCACAAACGTGTTTAATTTTTGTTTTTTTTTTTATTTTTGTTATGTTATTACTATCCTTGTCATATGGCCATTAGGCTGGAATAAATACATTATTATTATTTAATAATACATACGAATACGCAAAAGTGTTTTACCAAAGATATAAAAATATATCATGCGCAGCAGGGATTGGTAAAACTTATCTATGCGCAAAAGTGTTTAATAATACATAATACATACAAATATATCATGCGCAGTAAAGATTGGTAGAACATATTCATGCACAAACGTGTTTAATAATACATACGAATACGCAAAAGTGTTTTGCCAAAGATATAGAAATATATCTTGCGCAGAAGGGATTGGTAGAACATATCTATGAGCAAAAGTGTTTAATAATACATGGGTTAAAATCAGAAAAATACTTCTCTTTAAGAAAAAAAGGTCAAAATTACAACTTATTAAGGAAAAAATTATACATGTGAAGTATTTATTAGGCAATAAGAAATACAATTTTCATAGTAGGCGCAAACTTTACCCACTTTTACGCACTGTGGTGCGCACTTGGCTAGATATGTTAAAATTTTCAAAAAATTTATTCGAATATCAAAATTAAACAAAACTTCTTAACATAGAATTTTTGGGGTCAAAAAATCTGAATCTGATGTCAAAAATTGAAATTTTAAAATGGCGAATCCAATATGGCGAACGAACCTTTAAAAAAAAATGTATTTATGGGTTTTTGTGGTCGGTATATCCAAATTTGAAGTCAAAAATTTTAATTTAGATATATAAAATTATCATATTACTTTTTTAGTGATTATCAGGTCCGGTTTAAGGGCCGTTACCTCTAGGGCCTAGGCGTAAGTTAACTGTAAACTTTTGCTATTTTTTAAATTAAACTGAAATTTAGAAATATAAAATAATCTTATATAAGTTTTTTTAATCAATATCAGGCCCGGGTCAGGGGTTTCTGCCACTAGGGACTCATAGGACATCGGCTTAATATCAAATTTACTTCTTTTTAGCAATTTATTTTAACAAAAATTCTTTAAAACAAGTTAAAAATATACCGCAAAAAAAAATATACCGCAAAATTTAGGGGCATTAATCCAAAAATAGAATAATAATTTCCCATCAACTTTCCCTTAAAAAAATTGTCAGTTGCGAGTTAAACTGTACCGTATTTTTCTAATTTTTTTCGTTTTCTTGCCTCTACGTCAAATAATCCTAGCGTTAGCACAATAATACATAGGACATGCTTTGTAGAGAATTAGGTAAGCTATTATTTGGTTCTCATTTTTTTTTCATATGATTAAGCAGTTATCGAGTTATCACAAAAAAATAGAATTTGTACTGTATTTTTCTGACTTTTTTTTCTGTGCGAGTACCTTAAACAGTCCTAACATTAGCATAAAAATGCATATAACATTTATTGTAGGTAATTATATAGGCTTTCATTCAGTGACATATTTTTTTGCATTCGATAAGTTGTAAGCGTTTTATCGCAAAAAAAAAATTGGTTATATACTGTATTTTTCAGATTTTTTTTCTTTTCGTGCCTCAAAGGGTCCTAGCCGTAGCTTAAAAATGCATAGAACATTTTTTGTAGAGAATTTTATAAGCTTTCTTTTGGTGTAAAGTATTTTTTTCCAAGTTAAGTGGTAAGCGACTTATTGCAAAAAAAAAAAATAAATAAAAATACAAATTTGCCACGTATACGGACATTAACCACGTAGATGGACATTTAAAGTAGCGACTCAAAAAAAAATATTAGATGTTCATTTATTTTTCCAAAAATTTTATCAGAACATTGGATCACAAAGGCCAATTGTTTAAGACCAAAAGATAATAATTTTAAAATTCCATAGTCGGAAAATTAGAAAAAAACTGTAACCACGGTGATGGACATTTAAAAAGGTACGCTCCTTTTTTTTCGAAAATTCCTCCCCAATAAAAAAGTGGGGTTATTAAAAGAAAAGTAACATTAACATTTAAGTACTTAATAAATAGGGTTTATTTGGGCATAATTACATAGGTGATAAAACGTTTCATTGTAATGTAATAAACGACTACGTTTTGCCACGTAGATGGACATCAATTTTTTGGGACAAACTTATTATTGATACCAACTTTTTTTGTTGGATCTCAAAAGCTTTGCTTAGTTTATAGAAAAATTAAACTATCAAGCGTCTTTTAAAAAATAATTAGAAAGAAGTAAATATAATGCAACACTTTGTGCACATAAAATAAATATGTATATAAATGTTGCTGGGGACAACAAAATTTCGATAAAAATTACTATTAAACCAATATTTTCTCTCAAAATAAAATATTTATTACACTGTATTTTAAGTTTTCAAATAAAACCATTTGAGTAGTACTAAAATATGTAAGATTCTTTAAAAAAAAAATTGAATAACTTTATTTTAGGGTGGGGACAAGAAAGTAGTAAAAATTTGATTTTGACCCACATACGAATACGCAAAAGTGTTCTGGCAAAGATATACAAATATATCATGCGCAGCAAAGATTGGTGGAACATATTGCTGCACAAACGTGTTTAATAATACATATAAATACGCAAAAGTGTTTTGCCAAAGATATACAAATATATCATGCGCAGCAGGGATTGGTAAAACATGTCTATGGGCAAAAGTGATTAATAATACATACGAATACGCAAAAGTGTTCTCGCAAAGATATACAAATATATTATGCGCGGTAAAGATTGGTGAAACATTTTATGCGCAAACGTGTTTAATAATACATACGAATATTCAGAAATGTTTTGGCAAAGATATACAAATATATCATGCGCAGTAAAGATTGGTAGAACATATTTATGCGCAAACGTGTTTAATAATACATCCGAATACGCAAAAGTGTTTTACCAAAGATATACAAATATATCAGGCGCAGTAGGGATTGGTAAAACATATCTATGCGCAAAAGTGTTTAATAATACATACGAATATTCAGAAATGTTCTGGCAAAGATATACAAATATATCATGCGCAGTAAAGATTGGTGAAACATATTTATGCGCAAACGTGTTTAATAATACATATGAATGCACAGAAGTGTTCTGGAGTTACTAGAGGTGAGGAAAGGCAAAGGAAGTGTGACAAAAAGTGTGCAGTCCATTTTCACTATTCTGTTCGTGTAATACATGCAAGGGAAAACATAATTTTATTGTTTAAAATAATGAATAAAATTATATTCGAAATATTTGTTACTAAGGGAATTTTTATCTAGTTTGTAAGTTTAATTAATAATTATTATAATTAAAGTAGTTAAGGAATTTGTATATTAAGCAATAATAATTGTAATTAATTTTGTAAAACTAATTTTTAAATAGAAAAAATTGAATTTGTTACATTAAACATGTCTTTAACTAAATAAAATAAAGTCGGTAACATCGCAAGTTATCACAATCCCCCTAAAAACAAAACAGTTATGGGGGGTTAAATTTTTAAAAAAATTGAAAAAAGATGAAAGCAAATTCCTATTAACGTAACTTTTCCAGGAAAAATTACTTTTATTATAAAGATCAATTCTACCAATTCTGAAAGTAATCTCCCCAACAATAAAAAGGTTAAATTAACTTTTTTTTAAAATAAAAAAAAAATCTATAATTAAAAAAAATGCTAAAAGAAAATAAAGAAAAAATTTTGAAAAATTGAAAGTTTTTTTTGAAAAATAATTTGTTTAATTTTTTTTTTGTTATTCAAAAAACGATAAGATGCAGTCGTTAAAATTAGCCTAACATAATGCTCTACCTCTTGCCTCCTAAAGGGTTAAAAAAATTGTTAATATTTTCTTTATTTTTTTTTTGAAAAAATATTTTTTTTTTCATGAAAAGAATTAAAATTTTAATGCTGCAGGGCCATTCTTCATTTTAAACTGACCAAAAAAGTATTCTTTACCAAAACACCTAAACTTAATATTAAAGAAGTTATAGCCTTTTAAAAAGTAACATTTTTCGTGGCACAAAATGTTATTTCCCCTTAATTGAATTTTGTTCCTACATTGTTACACTATATGACATTTTTTACAAAAAAATCCGAAAAAATAGACATAATAAGTTTGTGGCAAAAATGGGTTAAGCCATACATATTTTGTCCGTCTTGGCACGCCTCTGGATAAATTCAAAACAATAAATTAACATAAACTTATTGGCCTTATTAATACTGCAAAAGTTTGTCCCTCTAGCTTAAAGGGTACAAGAGTTCTTAATTAAAAACCTTATTTTTATTACAATTTTAGTGCCGTAGTTTCCGTAAGACTCATTTCCGGACCAACCTTTATAGGAACTTTTTTTTATATTTTTTAATGTAGAATGACCTCTTAAATTTCTCGAACTTATTTCTGAATAACCCTGTATAATGGAATGCGTAGCATTACATATCTTCACGGCTGGTTCTTAGTTAGTTTAGTGGTTATTATTGGGTAAACAAACATTAAAAAAATATTTTAAATTTTAAATTTGACATCAAAATTTAATATTGAGACAGGTAGCATAATAATTTAAGAAGGTGTAGAAATATCCTTGAATACCTTAAACTTGGCTAAATAGGTTTATTGGGTCAAATAAATCTTTTAAATGACTTTTTTATATCCTCAAATTTAGGTCCCCAGTATGAATTCAAAGAACACCAAAAAGGGTGATCTGGTAGAAAAACTTTTAAAAGGCTAAATAAATTATGGAAAACTATGGAGAAGCACGCAAGCATAAAAATAATATTTTAATCCAAATGAATATCATTTAAGCTAAGTAAGTGTTAACTTTATATGTATACAAGTGTTTCACGGTATATAAATCACTCCATTTATGGCGTTATTGACAAATATAGCAAAATAAAAATTTTTCCAGTCAATCAGACCTATTCACACGTACCATTGAAATTCTATTCAATATTGACAACAATTTCAATATCTTGAAGTTTCAATACAATATTGTTTTTGGTAAACAATAATTGCTATTCCGATGTAAACACAAAACAACATTGTTTTCGAATTCAATATTGAATTTGAATAAACATGAAGTTAATCACGAACAGGTTGAGCAACTTTTGTAGTAGGCAAAAAAATAATGAGATTTCATATTTTGGTTTCGACTTTTTATGAAAAAAGGCCACTAATTAATTGGGGATTGAAATTGGGGTATGTGGGTAGGGGAAAAGGGGGTCAAATGGGCCAAAAAAAGTTAATTTTTGGTATTTTTTAAAAAAATTTTATCGTTCAATTATAATTTTGTATAGAAAGGTAATAAAATTTACCATAAAAAAGGTAAAAACAATTTTTTTCTTAGCACCAGAAGTCTTTTTATTAGTTTATAGGCAAAGCCTTGTATTTTGCAAATTTTAATAATGATTTATGTCCATTTCAAGTAAAAAAAATTGTCGGTCACCAGTTACGATGCGCAGTACTGCTTAGACAAACATAAGTATGCGCAGAAGAGTTTATTAATATATACGAATGCTTAAAAGTGTTCTGACAAAAATATACGGTTACGGTGCGTATAAGGTCCACAAAAATTAACAATATTTTTGCACTGATTTAGGGTTTTATTACTAAAACTGACTATTTTGAATATAATTTTGTGCGGAAAATCCAGTTTTTTTGGTTAAAATGTTTATAAGCAATAATTGTTAAAATACTCACGAATTTCTATGATAGTATATGTTTGCAGTTGACCAAAAAAAGTTTGTTATGTGTATAACGTTAGCTTTTATTATTTCTATTCAGTATATAACTGGTTGACTGTAATTTATTACAGTCTTTACGAAAAATTCCAACAGATGGCGTATTGGTTTAAACTTATACTGCTGCGTTGTCACGTTTATTTTGAAGTTAGATATAGTTTGGCGGGTATTTTTATTATTTTTACGTTTGTTTCCCTTTTTCGATATAATGGATATTAATAATAGTAATGATATCTGGAGATTATTACAATCAAGTGATGAAGATTTATTTATTTTTTTTAATGGGCAACGCTGGTTTACCTTAACGTTGGTTTACCTTAACGTTGGTTTGTTTGGTAGTTTGCTGGTTTGGTCTTTTTTTTTTAATGGGCAACGTTGGTTTACGTTAACGTTGGTTTTTTTGGTAGTTTGCTGGTTTGTGTGTCTTTTTTTTAATCGGCAACGTTGGTTTACCTTAACGTTTGTTTTGTACCTATTTTTTTTATGAAATTGGCTTTTATTTAAAATAATTATAGAGCGAAGCAGAAGTATTGATTCTACTAAACCCAGTCAAGTAGATGCACTAACTGCAGTAACGTACTACGTATATACTTGACTCTACAAAAAGCGGTGCAGGTGGTAAAATTAATACCTCAACTTCGCACTATAACAATAATACATTGAAATGTGGAAAATTTGCCCAATCTGGCAACATCGTACCTCATTACGTACTTTTTAAGGTTAAATTCGTTTGATTTTTGCACTTTTAAAAAATTAATTTCTGGTTTATTTACGAATATTCCGCAATTTTTTTTTCACGAAAATACTTTTAAAAGTGAGTACTTTTAGCTAATTAAAAAAAAAAGTCCTACTAGTGTGGACCTTATGCACACCGGCCCCAAATATACAAATATGTCATGCGCAGTAAGCAAAACACTTTAAATTGCTTACATATAAAAATCAGGGTATAAACACCAGCACAGCTACCACTATCTATAAATTAATATGTAGACCTCTTCTTGAGTATGGCCACGTTATTATTAACACATGTCGAGTTGGAACAAAAAAAAACTCTTCAAGTAGCTGAAACTACATACCTTAAAACAGTCACGAAGATAAAACATCCTGAAAATCCAAATCCAAATTCCTTGGTCTATGTAAAAACCAAAGTAAACCCCATCAAAGAAAGACTTGTGGAAATATCCTCCAACTTTGCCCAAAGAGAGATTAACTTTAATATTATTCAGGAACCAGGAACCTAAATGTACTGAGATACAGATTTCCAACCATGATGGTGTTCGAACTTATGCGCACTATAACAATAATACATTGAAATGTGGAAAATTTGCTCATTACGTACTTTTTAAGGTTAAATTCGTTTGATTTTTGCACTTTTAAAAAATTAATTTTTGGTTTATTTACGAATATTCCGCAAATTTTTTTTCACGAAAATACTTGTAAAAGTGAGTACTTTTAGCTAATTAAAAAAAAAAGTCCTACTAGTGTGGACCTTATGCGCACCGGCCCCAAATATACAAATATGTCATGCGCAGTAAGGATTGGTGGAACATATTTATGAGCAAAAGTGTTTAATAATACATACGAATACGCAAAAGTGTTTTGCCAAAGATATACAAATATATCATGCGAAAAAGAGATTGGTAAAACATATCTATGCGCAAAAGTATTTAATAATACATACGAATACGCAAAAGTGTTCTGGTAAATATATACAAATATATCATGCGCAGAAAAGATTGGTGGAACATGTTTATGCGCAAACGTGTTTAATAATACATACGAATACGCAAAGGTGTTCTGGCAAAGATATACAAATATATCATGCGCAGCAAAGATTGGTGAAACATATTTATGCGCAAACGAGTTTAATAAAACATACGAATATTCTGGTAAATATATACAAATATATACAAATATATCATGCGCAGAAAAGATTGGTGGAACATGTTTATGCGCAAACGTGTTTAATAATACATACGAATACGCAAAGGTGTTCTGGCAAAGATATACAAATATATCATGCGCAGCAAAGATTGGTGAAACATATTTATGCGCAAACGAGTTTAATAAAACATACGAATACGCAAAAGTGTTCTGGCAAAGATGTACAAATATATCGTGCGCAGCAAAGATTGGTAGAACATATTTATGGGCAAACGTGTTTAATAATACATACGAATACGCAAAAGTGTTTTGCCAAAGATATACAAATATATCATGCGCAGTAGGGATTGGTAAAACATATCTATGCGCAAAAGTGTTTAATAATACATACAAATACGCAAAAGTGGTCTGGCAAATATATACCAATATATCATGCGCAGTAAAGACTAGTGGAACAGGTTTATGCGCAAACGTGTTTAATAATACATACGAATACGCAAAGGTGTTCTGGCAAAGATATACAAATATATCATGCGCAGTAAAGATTGGTGGAACATATTTATGCGCAAACGTGTTTAATAATACATAATAATACATAATAATACGCAAAGGTGTTCTGGAAAAGATATACAAATATATTATGCGCAGTAAAGATTGGTGGAACATATTTATGCGCAAACGTGTTTAATAATACTTACGAATACGCAAAAGTGTTTTGCCAAAGATATACAAATATATCATGCGCAGTAGGGATTGGTAAAACATATCTATGCGCAAAAGCGCAAAACAATATATTATGCGCAGTTAAGATTGGTGGAACATGTTTATGCGCAAACGTGTTTAATAATACATACGAATATGCAAAAGTGTTCTGGCAAAGATATACAAATATATCATGTGCAGTAAAGATTGGTGAAACATATTTATGCGCAAATGTGTTTAATAATACATACGAATACGCAAAAGTGTTCTGGCAAAGATATACAAATAATAATAATAATAATATATACAAATATATCATGCGCAGTAGAGATTGGTGAAACATGTTTATGCGCAAACGTGTTTAATAATACATACAAATACGCAAAAATGTTCTGGCAAAGATGTACAAATATATCATGCGCAGTAAAGATTGGTGGAACATGTTTATGCGCAAACGTGTTTAATAATACATACGAATATGCAAAAGTATTCTGGCAAAGATATACAAATATATCATGCGCAGTAAGGATTGGTGGAACATATTTAGGCGCAAACGTGTTTAATAATACATACGAATGCACAGAAGTGTTCTGGAGTTGCTAGAGGTGAGGAAAGGCAAAGGAAGTGTGACAAAAGTGTATAGTCCATTTCCACTATTCTGTTCGTCTAAGTGGATACCAAAGCCTGCGTTCGATAGTGTTTGGCACAAGGGTCTGCTGTTTTTTAAGTTAAAGCTTATGGATTGTCCAGACTTTATCCAAATTATTAGAGACATGCTCCAGTGTAGAAAAATACGGTTCAATACGAGTCAACAAGTGTCTCGGAAGAATTCATACCAAACCAAGGATCACCCCTCTCTCCTCTTTTGTATAATATTTACACTTATAACTACCTTCATGAAGACCACAATTTCTTTGAAAAAACAGAATATATGCTTCAATTTGCAGATGATACACAAGAAAAATCTTAATCTGACAATATCAAGCTTGCAGGCCCTAATGACAAAGACGGAAAGATGGTATATTAAGTGGAGATTAAACCCAATCCCAATAAGTCACAGCGAATAATATTTTACCATAAAATTACTGAAACTTCACCTACTCTAAAACTTCTTAACTCAAAGATTTTGCCAAGACCTCATGCAAAATATTTAGGACTACAGATTGACTCTAAACTTAATTTTAACTACTTCGTGTCAGAAGTTACAAAAAAAGCTACTACAAAAGCAAAACACTTTAAATTGCTTACATATAAAAATCAGGGTATAAACACCAGCACAGCTACCACTATCTATAAATTAATATGTAGACCTCTTCTTGAGTATGGCCAAGTTATTATTAACACATGTCGAGTTGGAACAAAAAAAAACTCTTCAAGTAGCTCAAACTACATACCTTAAAACAGTCACGAAGATAAAACATCCTGAAAATCCAAATCCAAATTCCTTGGTCTATGTAAAAACCAAAGTAAACCCCATCAAAGAAAGACTTGTGGAACTATCCTCCAACTTTGCCCAAAGAGAGATTAACTTTAATATTATTCAGGAACCAGGAACCTAAATGTACTGAGATACAGATTTCCAACCATGATGGTGTTCGAACTTATGCGGAGTTACATTGACTGACAATCTAGTATTTCTCTTTTTTTTTCTTTTTTGTATACATTTAAAACTAGGTAGGTTTTTAAGTATTTATTATTATTATTATTTTATTTTTCCAAATTAATTAGATAGTTTCTTATCATATAAACTATAACATAATTTTGTAAAAATATGAGCAGAAGGAAATAAACATTTACTACTACTTTATGTTTATGTCCATAAAAATCAACTTTAAACAAAAAAAATGTCGAAGGGACGGTCGGTTGGTCTGTTATCTACGATAACTTAAGAACACTTTAAGCTAAAGACTTGTATGTTACGAAAAGTTCTCGCTCGGGATTTTTTTTAGTGAAAATAGAGGTGCAAATGGTGAAAATAAAAAAAAAATCACAAAAATCTGAAAATTACACTATTGGAGTTTTTGAAATTGAATCTGATCTGAGGGGGCAATTATTTTTAAATGTTTACAATATTTTCGTAAAAATTGGTATATAAAGGCTTTTGGGGTAGATAAAACTGAATCTGATAACGAAAAAAAAAATTACTCCACTCTCGCAGGGGTAATGGGGTAATTATTTTTAAATGTTTAAAATATTTTCGTGAAAATTTGTTTATAGTGGTTTTTGAGGTAGCTAAAACTAAATGTGACAACAAAACAATTTTAAATCCACCCCCGCGGGGGTAAGGGGGTAATTATATTTAAATGTTTACAATATTTTCGTGAAAATTTGTATATTGGGGTTTTTGGTGTAGCTAAAACGGAATCTGATAACGAAAAAAATTTAACTCCACCCCCTCTGGGGTAAGGGGGTAATTATATTTAAATGTTTACAATATTTTCGTGAAAATTGGTATATAGGGGTTTTTGAGGTCGCTTAAACTGAAACTCAGAATAACTTTTTATTCTAAATCCACCCCCGAGGGATGGGTAGGGGGTGAGTTTGTAAAAATTGGTATAATGGGGTTTTTGAGGTTGCTGAAAGTAAATAAAATAATAAAAAATCCATTTCACGCGCGGAATGAAAAATGGAATAGCTTTTTTAATGGGCTGTGTATTTTTAAATATTTTCAATATTTTCGGAAAATTGGCATAAGGGTTTTTGAGGTCGACAAAACTGAATTTAAATATTTTTTAACTCCACTCCCGGGGGTGATTATTTTTAATCGTTTACATTTTCATGAAAATTGGTATGTAGGGTTTTTGAGGTGGCTTAAACGAAATCTGATTATTACAAATCTATCTTCACCCCCGAGGGGGGAAGGTAATTATTTTTAAATGTTTAAAATGTTTTTGTGAAAATGGGTATATAATAATATTTTTCTAATTATACCCTTCAGGGGTGGGGGCTAGTTATTTTAAGTATTCATAAAAATTTTGTGAAAATGGGTATATAGTGGTTTTTGAGATCGCTAAAAGCGAATCAGATAAAATTTTTTGCTAAAACCACCCGGGGTAACTATTTTTAAATGATGGTGAAAATTATTATATTGGGGTTTTTGAGGTCGATAAAACTGAATCTGATAATAAAAAAATTCTAACCATGGTTTGGCTGTTGGGTGAACCCCTTGCGGTAGGGGGAAATAATGTTTAAATATTTACAATGTTTTTGTAAAAATAGGAATATTAGGGTTTTCGAGGTCGCTGAAACTGATTCTAATAGTAAAAAATCCATCTCCAGGCCCGGTGGTAAAAATGGTAATTTTTTATCTGACAGTCTGGGCCGTAGAGAGAAAATCGGGGCCAGGGGGGTAGTAACCTACGGACCCTTACCCGGACCCTTACCCGGTCCCCCCACATCTCCCCAAGATCTTGGTATCAGAGCCGGCCTTTCTATGAATCAAGTGAACCCCCTGCTACAGGGTGCGAGCCTAGAGTGCGCCGTCGAGGGGGGTTTTTTTTTAGTCATCTGACAAAGCTTTTTTTTCGAGGGTGTTTTTTTCTCTTTTTGGCTAGCTAGGGGGACGCCAAGTTTTGGTAGAAACCGTCAGGGACCAAGCTTTTTTTTAGGGAGGGCGCCAAGTCTTGGTTGGTAGAAATCGTCAGGGACAAAGCTTTTTTTTTTGCTAGGGGCGTTAAGTTGAAAACTTGCTCCAGGGCGCCGAAATGCAAAGGCCGGCCCTGCTTGGTATTACCCCCCATAGAAAAATAGAAAATATATACGCCCTTGGCTGGCAGTGTTTTTAAATGTTTAAAAATCTTCGTCAAAACTGGTGTATAGTTTAGTTTATTAGTTTAATCATTCAGGGACCTTATACAAATGATTTTGAAGTGCTTCAAATCCATGTATGCCACTCCATCTTCATTTTCAAAAAAAGTTATTCCTTCGTTCCATGTTATATAGTACTTTTTTAGGGGTTTTTGAGGTCGACGACACTGAATCAAATATTCCGTTGATATCCTAAACATACAATACAGTACAAGTGGGGTTGTGAGGCAACATAGTGCCTTTTAAATAACTGCGACCAATAAGATCTATTGTAGCCTTTTGCGAGCAATGGCTTTGCAGAAGCAGATTATGTTTTCAGCCTTTTCTGGTACCAGAAGCACCATGGTGCTTCTGAGCATAGACGACAGGTGTTGATTTCAGACTTGCCCATTTGTTTAAGATGATAAAGGGCAGTGCCCAGTTAACAGCCCTGTATAGGTCTTTAGTTCCGGCTTGCTGAGATCAAGTATCTTTCTTGTTCGTTCAGGTTCATATTTTATGAATTTTGGCCGGTCTATCCTAAACATACTTTTGATCTCCTGCTTTTTTTACACATAAGGGCTCTGGGAGAACAAACGGGTCGCTTAAATCCCTTAGGGTCGCTGACACCGATTCTTAAACTTAACTGACCTAAAATTTTGACATATTGCATTTTTTAGAACTAGTAATTTAGTTGTATTTGGTACTTACTGTCGCTCTCTATTTTTAATTTAGTCTGCCTTTTATGAAATGACGAAATGATTCATTTTTTGTAAAACAAACTAATTTGTAGGTTAGGTAATTTCAATATTAACATTTAATGGAGGTGGTTTTACGTCTTCCGTTAAATTTCAATATATTGAGAAAAAATACAATGTATCGTTTCAATATTGTTTTCAAAGTGGTCATGTGAATAGCAAATTTTCAGTTGACGTAAATGACCTTGCAATTTTTGTCAATATTGGCACAAATTTCAATCTCAATGGTACATGTGAATAGGCCTAAATATAAACCTAGTTACCTTTAATTTCTCTCAAACGTCCTCTACTCTTTTTGTTTTTGGGCTTAGAGCTCCACAAATGCATTTTTTTAGCATAACGTCATTTTTAAATTTTTAAATTTTAAAAAATATATATTTTTCAAGATTTAATAATTTTTTCTACTTAAAATATTATTTTTCTGATTAAAATTTTAATTTCAAAAAACCTTAAAAATTGAGAATTTCCTTATAGAACAACACTACTAACTTAACCTTCCGGAACTCAGGTGCGGTCTCTCATTCCGACGACTTAGTTTTGCTGAGAAATAATTGAAGGTGGGCGTAGGAGCGCACGTCATTTGGTGTACCTTCATGTATTACGATCCCGATCGTTAGACTGTGAGCACCAAGAGAGACAATTAGGCGTTATTTTTTTATTACGTATTTCGGTCTCTGAATCCTACCCGAGTTATTCTGTAACAAGTTTTTTTTTAATACAATTTTTGTTTCTTTTTAAAGGCCATAGCAGGATAAGTATACGAAAAGTGCCCCAACCCGATTGACCTGAAATTTTGCAGTAACATTGTCCTCGATATGAAAACATACCATACCAAATTTTAACCAAAAATTGGCAGTGGCGTAGAAGTAATTAATTCCAAAAGATAAAATTAATTAAATTTTTTTTCTTAAAAACGGGTTGTGGATTTTTTTTGAAAAAAAATATGAGTAATGCTTGTTAGTAGGGGACTTAAAAAAATTATATTATATTTTCGTTTACGCAAGAAAAAAAGTTTTGTGTAATTTTCAGTTTCAGTTTTTTTTTTTTTCGTTATGTAAATATCAATTCATCAATTTGATTTTTTTCTGTAACATCACCTACTACTTATGTACATCATATTGTATAATTAACTTTTTTTTTTTTGAGTGGGGCTTCATAGTTAAAAAAAATAAAAACCAAATTTCTAAGCTAAAACGCAAAATACTGTGAAAAAATATTTATTAAAACTTAATTCAACAACTTCTACACCTATTTTTATTTTATCACATCTAACTAATGAAGCTTTCTTCGTCAGGTCAGATCAACAGGGCGCCCGACCTTCATCTCTCCGATTTAGTTCAAATTTAACACATCCTCTTCAAATAGGGTCTGGATTACTGAATCGAAAGGATTTTGCTAGAAAACGACTAGTTTTGGAGATATTAGGGTGGCTCATTTAAACGTTTTTTAAAATTCCAAAAACATGATTTACTGGGCCGCCATATTGAAATGAAATTGGTGGTAAAATTAAATGTTATTTTGATATCTGGCAAAAATATCTTTTTATCTTTTACAAGTCCTGATATGTAGATTTATGTAAATCATGTTTTTGGAATTTTAAAAAACGTCAAAATTGAGCCACCCTAGTATCTAGCAAAATCCTTTCAATCTAGTAATCTAGACCCCATTTGATGATGTGCCAAATTTGAGCTAAATCGGAGAGATGAATGTTGGGCGCCGTGTTGATCTGACGAAGAAAGCTTCATTAGTTAAGCTTCGGTTTCCTCCAAAAGTCGCAGTCGCAGTCGCTGCTTCCGAGTCGTTACTACTAACTACCGGTCGCCGTTCGTTTGGCCGCCGGTCGCTTGACCGCTCCGGGAGCAGACGCAAGACTATTTCGCCACGAATTTGACGGTGAAACAGGTGGTTTTGCGCTGTGACAAATGTCTTTCACTGTTTCACTCAATTTGAATTGCTTGAAATCCCTCCACCTCTCTCAGCCGAAACATCTCATCAACTTTTACCCTTTTTTACTTTCTCATAAAAGAAAGAGACAGAAAAAAAAACATTTTTTTTCCTAAAATATCGAGAAAAATCAAAATAAGCAATACAAAAATGATGTCTGTCTGTCTGTCGGTCTGTTTGTATCCACGATCACTTAAGAACGCTTTGAGCTAGCAACTTGAAATTTGGTATTCAGATGTATTTTTATATTACCTTAGACAAGTTCATATTTGAGAAAAATCGGTTGGGGGGTAGGGTGTAAAAGGGGGTTCAATTATTGATTTAGTCGTATTTTTTTATTGTTTACAATAGAAGAAAAATTTAAAAACCCCATAAAACGTTAAATAAAACTACACAAAAAATGTTATTATCATTTTTTTCTAACGCCACCCACCCCCCTCCCCCAAAATGTAAAAAATTGTTTCTAGACATAACATTCTTATTATTTACAATAGAAGAACAATTTAAAGAACAAATAAAAGGTAAAATAAAATTACATATTTACACTTTCCCCCAAAATGTAAAAAAACGTTTCTGGACATAACTTTTTTATTATCTACAATAGAAGAAAAATTTGAAAACCACCTAAAATATAAAATAAAATTACACAAAAAATATTATTATAATTTTTTTCCATGCCGTCCCTACCAAAACGTAATAATTTTTGTCTGGATATAACTTTTTCAGTATACACAATAGAAGAAAAAACCTAAAAAGTAAAATAAAATTACACAAAATATTTTTTTATATTTTTTTTTCATGACAGAATGGCGACTGGCGACTGGCGAGACCGAGGAAAACGGGTAGGGTCGTAACGACCTGGTCGCGGCTACCCGGTCGCAGTCGTCAGCGACTGCGACTTTTGGAGGAAACCGTAGCTTTAGATGTGATAAAATAGAAAATGGTGTAGAAGTTGTTGAATTAAGTTTTAATAAACATTTTTTCACAGTATATTGCGTTTTAGCTTTAGAAATTTGGTTTTTATTTTTTTTAACTATGAAGCCCCACTCAAAAAAAAATTAATTATATAATATGATGTACATAAGTAGTAGATGATGTTACAGAAAAAAATCAAATTGGTGAATTGATATTTACATAACGAAAAAAAAAACTTAAACTTAAAAAATTACACAAAACTTTTTTTCTTGCTCAAACGAAAATATAATATAATTTTTTTAAGTCCTCTACTAACAAGCATTACTCATATTTTTTTCAAAAAAAATCAAGTACCCGTTTTTAAGAAAATAATTTTAATTAACATTATCTCTAATTAATTACTCCTGCGCCACTGCGAATTTTGGGTTAAAATTTGGTATGGTATGTTTTCATACCGAGGACAATGTAACTGCAAAATTTCAGGTCAATCGGGTTGGGGGCACTTTTCGCATACTTATCCTGCTATGGCCTTTAAAAATACCGTTTTTATAGGAAGGTAAGTTATTTATATTAATATTAATATCTACCATATTTTTTAATACCGTTATTCTCTTTTTAAGTTAAAAATGTGGTTTTATTGGAGCAGTGTTTCGCATCCCTAATAGCACACTTTCTTCTAAGAATATTCACAGAACATTCTAAGAAGGATAGAATATTCCTAGAAACTTCTTAGAACATTCTTAGGACGTCTGTGCTATTATTGTCCGAAAATTATTTTGAAAAACGATAAAAAAAATATTTTTATATATATTTTTTGATATTGAAAAATCGCCATACTTCATTTTTTTTCCATTGTGTTATACACCTAGAGAGTAGAAATAAATATTTTGATGTTTTTATTTTGATTATTTTTTAACCTTTTTATCAACCAATTATTTAACAATATTTCTGACCATGTGTTTATTTCTGTCCAATCATATTACAGTTATATTGGGAATTTCCTACTGTAGAAAATTCTAGTGAAAATCGCTGTAGTATTTTGTTTTTCAGTATTTTTCTTTTACAACAATTAAAAACCAAATCAAAGAATATGCCTGTAAACATATTAAGATAAGTAATAAAACAATTTATCATTTTGCGATGAAAATAATATATGTAAAAGTAGGTTTGACATATTATAAATCCTAAAAAATAATCTTCCTTAAACATGATTCTTCGAACGGTCGGCAAAAATTCAGTTTTCATTCAAATTTGCTGTCAAAGGAAATTTTCATGAAAACAGCGAATTTTTCCCGCATAATTCTCAGCCTCTAGTGTAATTATATAAGAAAATATTCTGATATTTTAATTTTTTTGTTATTATAATTTTCTCGTATTCTAAAAAAAATATTATTCTTTTTTTTACGAAATAATGTTCTGTATTTTGTTATTTTTAACTTGTTTTTTTTTTTTTGTATAAAACAATAGTTTATAAGTATTTGTAACATATATTAGCACAATTTAAATAAATATTTTTTAGTATGGTTTTTATTTTTTTTTATTTTTCGGTTTCTGACACCGTACCCGAGTTAACTTTTTTCCCGAAGGTTAAAAACAGTAAAATAAAAAAATGTAATATCATTTTTAAAGAGATGTTAAACGTAAATGAAAATCTAAAAAAGCAAGATTTTTAATAAATGTTGAATATATTGAATCAAATTATGAAATAATTTATTATAAAAATCATCAAACATAACAAATTATAAGAAAATGTGGATACGTACTTTTCAGATGCTTGTTATTTAATAGAAATGATCTGAAACAAGACGTTGAATTCAGCACAAGTTGGAGAAGGAGAAAACTGGTGGAAATTAATAGTATATTAGAGTAATCGTTTCATAACACCCGTTTTCTAAATTACTAGGGCGCTAAAAACGTGTTATGAAACGCGTGCTTTATACTATTTTTTCTATTTAACAAATTATAAGAAAATGTGGATACATACTTTTCAGATGCTTGTTATTTGATAGAAATGATCTGAAACAAGATGTTGAATTCAGCACAAGTTGGAGGAGGAGAAAACTGGTGGAAATTAATAGTATATTAGAGTAATCGTTTCATAACACCAGTTTTCTAAAGTACTAGGGCGCTAAAAACGTGTTATGAAACGCGTGCTTTATACTATTTTTTCTATTTAACTCTAAAATTTAAAAAAACTTACATTTAAATTAATGACCGATTTAGGGATTTTTGTTTTGGGTTGGCGTTACAATTTTCACAGTGTTTGAAATTCATTGAACACACGATATTTTGATATATTTTATAGTCAGCTCTTCTCTTTTTCACTGCAAGTAACCAAGTCACAATTTTAACAGGATAAAAATTAACTTAAAACACAATTTTGTAGAAAACTAAACTTAAAAGCGGTGTTAACATTTGCACGGAAAACGCCAAGTGATATTCTTTTACCATTTCTTGCCAACCCAAAACAAAAAAAGTACTAACCTCTTACAGGCCTATAAGAACACGCAAAATTCATGTGATTATGAGCTTATAAGAGTCGCAAATAGAAAATTACTGTTATTTGTAAAATTTTAACGAGACAAGACAAAATTAAATAAATTGATATAAAATTATTTTTTATTACTTAACATTATTTATTTATTTTTTCTAAAGTTTGCATGGTAAGCCACTGCAATTGGTTTTCAAATCATTCCTCTTATTGCCGTAGTTATTGTGAAAGTTTCTTTTTATTATTATTTTTTTTTATTTCACTTCTGGTTTAGGAGATTTAAGGATTTTCCTGAAAACTGTATTTTTTCAAATAAGTCAAAATTAATAAATTAATTGAAATGCTGTTTTTTTTTTATTTAAAGCCTAAGTCTGTCACTTTTTAACCGACTTCCAAGAAAGGAGGACGTTATCAATTCGATGTTACTTCGTTTTTTTTTATGTTTGATCCCGCGTAACTTTGGAACGGGCGAACGGAATTAAATAAAATTTTTGCAACTTAAAAACGGAATTCATGAGGTAGTTCCGTTTCAATTTGACGCTCGGATAATGCCGGGTAAGCCAGATAATTAAGATAAATATATAATTTTAACGCAATTTCACTTAAAAATGGCATAATTTGGTTCTAATATTAATCAATTTTTTAGAGATTTCAGATAACTCGGATAATCCGGATAACTTGATTAAGGGGTAACTCAAATATTACGGCAGGCTAAAAATCTTTTAAATGCCGCTAAACTTGATTCTGTGGACCTGTAGTGTTGAAATACCAATAAAAAATGATAACATTTGTTAATATGCCATAAGGCATTATTTGATTATTACTTAACGCTTAAAGTTTAACAAAGATTTTCTGTGGTATTTCGTTTAAAATAGG
>CAUEHQ010000015.1:0-17233 GCA_958510825.1 Brachypterus glaber | reverse complement strand
TTACCTCTCCTTTCCGCACCCCAATGTTCACCAAAAACAATCCCGAGCGAGAACTTTTGATAAGATACTGAACGTTCAAGTATTATTATTATTATTATTATTATTATTACCAAACGCAGTAGGCGGCAGAGCCGATGAAACTGCTTCAAATATAAATATAAAAGTATTATAAAAAATATAAACTATTAATATATAAATAAATAACTAACTAATCACATTTAAATTAAATTAATCACAAAAAAATACAAATTTATATGTATATAAAGATAACAGGAAAAGTTTCATTAAGCAGGGTAGTGAATCATTTGATCCCTTAAATGGACAAGTTCCAGGTCAAGTCTGTTTTTAAACTGGTTGATACTGGTGGACGACACAGTTTCTGCACTAAGACTGTTCCACATATAAACAACTCGATTGGTCAAAAAGTTTTTTCGAAGAAGTTTGGAGCATCTTTCCTTCTCTATCCTTTTGTTGTGTGAGGTTTAGATTGGTACTTAACTGAAAGATCCGTATTTGAACGCTGTAGAAGTTACTTAAAATTTTGTGAGTCTGGATTAAATCACCTCGCTTTCGTCTTTCAGCTAAAGTAGTTAAATTTAACCTCCTAAGGCGTTCAGGGTACTCTAGGTTTCTTAACTCCAGGGGTATTCTACTCACTTTCCTTTGGACCCTTTCAAGAAGTTCTACATCATGGACATAATAAGGACTACATATAGTTGAAGCATATTCCAAAACTGGCCTCACATAGGATTTATATAGTTTGACTATATTAGAAGCAGAGTGGTTTTTGAATGCAATACGTATCAGGTAGATCAACGTATTGGCTTGTTTGACAGTTTTGGATATATGTGGTTCCTTTTAGGTCTTCAGAAATAAGTATACCCAGATCTTTTTGCGAGGAAACTTTTCGAATTATTTCACGGTTGAGTGAGTAGTTTACCCTAGGATTATTAGCACCAATGTGCAAAACTGTACATTTGTCAGCATTCAGTGACATAAGCCACCTCTTTGTCCATTCTTCAACGGTTCTAATATCTTGTGCAAAGTCGGCGGCTTGAAGTAAAGGATTACAAAAGAATTTTGTATCATCCGCAAAGAATACTACGTCTGTGAGGATATCGTTATTTAAATCAGATATGTATATTAAAAACAGAAGAAATCCAAAAACTGATCCTTGGATAACACCGCTTAAAATATCTTTTAGTAGGGATAATACCCCATTTATCCTGACTCGGAAATTTCTATTCATAAGGAATATTTCGATCCAGTGCAATAATAGACCTCTAACGCCAAAGTGTTCACATTTCATCAGGAGTCTTCTATGAGGGACTTTGTCAAAAGCCTTTTCATAATCTAAGTAAAGAATGTCTATTGGATTGCCTAGGTCGTTTTCTTTTGTCCATTGGTTTACACACTGCGACATGTTTGTTTCAACAGATCGGCCTGGAAGGAACCCATGTTGAGATGACGGAATAATGTTGTTCTCAAGTAAGAATTCGGTAGGCTGTTTTACTATTATTTTCTCCATGCATTTACTTAGATTACTAGTCAGGCTGATGGGGCGGTAGTTTTGTGGATGGTGTTTATTTCCCTTTTTAAAGACTGGCACAACAAGGGACGTAACGCAAGATGTACCAAATTTCATACACTTCATACCTCGGTTCTCGCGTTATTCAAGGCTGTAGAGATTTCATATTTTGGCTACCCCCCTAAAACACCCCCTATTAGGGGGGTAGCCAAAATATGAAATCTCTATAATCTATAATAACGTGACAACCAGGGTATCAAGTGTATGAATTTTGGTACAATTTGCGTTACTTAATACTTGAACATTCCCATACCTGTATTCCAAGTTTCAGTCTCTAGCTTAAAGCGTTCTTAAGTTATTGACAAGATTTCCCGGACAGACCGATCGAGCGACAATTCTTTTTGCCCGAAATTGATTTATATATATTAAAACGTCATAAAACGCAAAAATAAGCAAAAACATTTTTGAACATTTTTGCATGAATACAAGGCTTTCCCGAAATTTTGAAAATTTTCAAAATGGGAAAGCAATAGATGAAACATAATGGAGCGCCATCTAAAATCCAAGGGGAAAATGTAGCATATTGTCGAATTAGTATCAAAGATATGCTTTTCTATGTGCATGTTTCTATGATCTAATTAAAATGATTTTTAGGAAGGAAACTTCCATATACATATTAGATATCTGCAATATCTATGGAAACTCTTTACTAAACGCCATCTATCAGTCAAAGCGCAATTCTATTGAACTAGTAACCATTTCCCTTTAAATTCTGGCAGTAATTGTAACTTCCTTTTCGATTATTTAAAGAAGAATACTATTCCAGACTTTAATTAGCATCGTGCTTATCATATTTAATTAACTGAAAATAGTACGGTTTCACCGCACTTACTTTCTCGCGAAAAAGTTTTAAGATATTGATCATTAAATAAAATGATTACACTGCTCAACACTCAAAAATTTGCCGACACCATTTAGTTGTAGTAAAAAAATAATTAGGGTTCAATTAGTTTTTTTTTGCGGTGGACTCTATTAATAGGGCTCTAAGCCAAAAAAGCGGATTTCAAATATCTTTATTCGTTTGGACTTTTACATTTTTTCGTATTTTTTTTTCGGTATATTTTTATGAAAATCTTATGTAAATGCAAAAAATACACATAAAAATTTTGGGGCAAAAAGTGACATCATCCCCCATTTTACACGTCCCTGGTTAAAATTACGAAATCAATATTACACAATAATATAGCCTTTATTAATTTTAAAGCATGTGCAAAAAATCGTTACTGTGGTTCATGGGGTTCCAGAGATATTACATAAAAACTACTTTTTACATGTACCCTTGGGAGGGTCGTAGCTCCCTTAGGGCTCATTTCCGGACCAACCGTTATAGGAACTTTGTTTCATATTTTCGCACGGGAATTCGAATATGCCATTTTCGTTTAATTTACCAATTCTGAATCAGCCTGTATAGGGGTTTTTGTATGGACAATAGATCTAGGTCTTTGGGGTCGACGAATTTGGATCTGATAATAAATTTTTTCTAATTTCACTCCCTGAGTGGAGGTGGGCAGTTTTCGTGAAAATTGGTATATTGGGGTTTGTGAGGATGCTAAAAGTGAATCTTATAATAAAAAAATTCTAACTGACCCCCTGAGATGATAGTTTTCTTGAAAATTGATATGTTGGGGTTTTTGAGATCGCTAAAACTGAATCTTAAACTAAATTTTTTGTAAATCCACTCCCTGAGGGGCGGGGGTAGTTTTCGTGAAAGTCGGTATAATGGGGTTTTTAAAGTTACTGAAAGTGAATATGATAATAAAAAAGATCCATTTCACGCGCGGATGTGAAAAATGGGAAAGCTCTTTTACTGTGCAGTGTATTTTTATTTAAATACCCATTTTTATTTTTTATTTTAAGGAAACAAGGTCATCACCAGCAACTATTAACAGTCTAAAAACCATCTGCTGCGATTTTGCTGTTGATTGCTATAAATAGCCTAAACCCCGTTTTACCAGTATCCTCAGACCTACCGTGGGTAATCAAAAAAACAAGATTTAGAGTGTTTTGAACTCAAACTCGCGTTTTAAACAAAAACCAACACACGAGCAAAAATTCGACCCCAGCTAATCCCAAAAGTGCGTATGATCAGCTGTTTAAATATTTAACGGCAATATTAGATATACTGCCATTTATCAATAGATACTCCAACTTGAAGACCAGTGTTCCCAAGTGAAAACTACGTGCCCATAAAGTTTGTATTTTGATTATTATTAAAGAATTCAGGGGTCTTAATGCCCAGTGTTCCCAAATGGGAACAATGTGAAATATAGGGTTAAGCACCCACAGTTCTGATCAGGCCGAGTTTAAGCAAGCGATATCTTTCATCTCGCAAGTCCATGTAATATTTATTTTATACACGGCCGTGATTAACAGGCCTATTAATCACGGGTCTATAAAAATTAACCGTTTAAACTTTAAAACGGCCGTGGATAAAGTATAGTATTCTACTCGCGTATAATAGCTATTAATCATTAATAGCAAATATTATACGCTCGTTGAATAATATACTATTACTCGTTTGTTTATTATAATGACTATACTTTTATTTATTTAATTATAATAAGTATACTTATCATTATTTACTTATTTACGAAAAAATTATTATATCTTAATACTTACAAAAACCAGCATAATGAAAAAAGCAGCAAAATACGATGTTCTGGCCATCCACATACTCACAAACCTATAGTGTTCACCAGAAACGACATTCCTAAAAAAGGAAAAAGAAATTTACTTCAAAAACATATATATTTGATAGAATTTTCTGTCTGAAGTTAAACCTGTAAACAAGCCGTGAAGATATGTAATGCTACGCATTCCATTATATATTATTCACAGTAAATGGGATATTGCATTTTCCCAAATACTTAAAAAAAGTAATTTAAAAAAAAATAAAAAAATGATTTTTTTTAAATGGGTCTTTTCTTGAAAAAGGAAAAAATTTAGAAAAAAAAAATTCGAACAAAAAGTCCATTTTTTTTCTTTCATAAAATAAACATTAAAAAAAAAACATAACTTTTTTGATTTTGGGGAGATTACTTTTAAAATTGTTAGAATTTATCCTTATAATAAAATAAATTTTTCCTGGAAAGTTACGTTAATCGGAATTTTCTTTCAGCTCTTTTCGATTTTTTTTAAGTTTAACTTAACTTTTTTGTTTTTGGGGGCATTACTTTTTAAAACAATAGGGATCTTCCTCTCTATAGAACTTGATTTTTCCTGAAATCGGACAGACAGACGGACAGATATTTAAAAAAAAAAGTATATTAAAAATGGACGGTTTTGGCCCCTTCGTGCAAACGTATGAAATATAACAACCCAGGTAGCAAGGGATGTTATATTACAAGAAATTAACATCACTTTTGGGTGTATTTTTAAACTAAATCATAACATCACATAATATTGAAAAATAACATGTATTTAACATCACATTTGCAACGTAACACGTGTGACGTGACAACCATGTTATTTAATAACAAATATTTAGCAACGCTGTGAATATATGGCACGTCACATATTAACGTGGCTTTCACGTGAATGTCATGTTATTTTGCTTTTCACCGACGTTCGAAGCAAAAAAATCGATATAAGATGATGATAGAGTAAATTATTATTAGGAAATTGTATACACATTATACGATTTCCAATGGATAGGGGGCTCTGCCGGGCTTCTCAAGACCACGGACACGGATTAAAGGAATATATTCTCCGCTTAATCTGCAATTTCGTATTTAGAATCTATCTGTTTCTATCTGTGATTGTTTCAATTACTGATTGATTTTAAATCCGATTTTTTTTATAGGGTTATAGCGTTTTTAATGGTTTTATTTAGAAAAAGCTAATATCCTAGGATATTATTTAAATATTAAAATACCAGTAACGGCATCCATAAGATATTAGATATAACAGGAATGTGGATTTATGATGTCACAAACACGTTATTTTCGGGATGTCATTGTGTGATGTTATTAGGGGCGGACTTAGGACATCCCCACCATGCTACATTCTTGTTAAATGAGACTACAATCTTAACATCACATGTCACATATTAACGTGGCTTTCACGTGAATGTCATGTTATTTTGCTACCTGGGAATTTCTATAGATTTGGACTTGCTGAACACGATGCCAACCTTCAAAATTACAGAAACCGTGTGGAGGCTGTTTTCTTTTTTCTTTTCGTAAAATGGTAAAAAAAAGGTTGATTTTGAGCTATTTTTTTATATAATCCTTTATTTAACTATTTTTACAACATTTTATACAATATCTTTTAATAATACATAAATATTCATACTTCTATCTAACATTTTGTTCTTTTTCGTTTAAAATGCATAAACTTTTTTTCCTAAATTGTGTATTTGATTGTTTTTAATTTTAATCATTCTATCGTCTCTAAGCATACAAATAAATTGTTGGATATCTCCTTTAATTTCTAAATTAAAATAGATCAGTGCTGAACAGTAGCATACAAAGGCATTTTGAATTACATTTTAAATTAAATATATCAATTACTGATTTTATATCTATTAAGGCTTTCCCAATTTTTTTTTGAATAATATTATATGCCCACTCCCATATATTTTTCGCATTTGTACAAGTTTTAATTCTGTGTAATATTGTATCTATTTCCCCACACGTGTTGCATAAATTATTAATTGATATGTTATGGCGTTTCATTTTTTCTCCCACTGTATATTTGTCATTTATTGCTCTAAATACCGAAGATCGCCACTTAGTACTAACAACAACAAATTTATTCTGACATACCTCCCATATAAAATTCCACTCTATTCCCGGGTATTTTTCTTCAATTTTTGTTTTTTTACCATTTTTTCTAATAAGTTATTATAAATATCTTTTGTCTTGTAGTGTGTGTCTTTATCTAGATCCAAATTAAGCTCTCGCGTTATTTTTATGTAGTTTTTATAGAGTTTGTGATACATTTTATTACTCCCTGCAGCAAATATCCCTTCAAGAAGAGAGGTTTTAATTTTTGAACATTCCGGGTTTTCCGTCATGCGTTGTGTTTTTATAAATATAGATAATGCCTTTTTTTCAATTTCTATTGAACCCAAACCACCTTTTTTAGTAGTTAAATAAAGCTGTTGTCTTTCTACCCTGTATAAGCACCCTTGCCATAGAAAATTACCTATTACCCTGACAAGCTTTTGACTCATATCTTTGTTAATTAGGATTATATGTGATAAATACCAAACTTTTGATAGTAAATATATATTAACATACCACACTTTTCTTATAAGATCTAATTGTCGAAATTGGTCAACAGCAAGGGAGACTTGAATAATATGGATTATTTTATCCCAGTTTTTTTTGTACATTAATTCAAAATTCTTTTCAATTTTCATTCCCATAATCCTCATTTCTGTGACCATTTTAAATTTACTCAACTTATTTCCCTCCCACTTTCCCAGCGGTAATATACCCGACTTTTCATAGTTTATTATCGCACCTGTACCTCTTTCAAATATTGCTATTATATGTTCCACATTATGCAAGTCATTTTTATCCCTAATAAATATGTATACATCGTCTGCATAGGCATTTGTTTTTATATTTTTATTGTTTATAATCACACCTTTTGCAGTAAATTTAATCAATTTGAGCAGTGGCAGCCTTGGCGTACAGATGAAGATACTTTAAAATTTTCTGAAAGAAAACCGTTTATTTGTACCTTTGAGGATGCAGCCTTATACACATTTTTAATTGCATTTATCATATCTTCATCTATACCCATTCTTGCCATGATTTCCCATAAAAAATCATGCGGTACATAGTCAAAAGCATGTTGTAAATCTAGGGACAATATAGCTACTTTTTTATTATGATTGTTTTTATATTGCATTACTGCATCTCTGGCAACTATCAAATTATTAAAAATAGACTTATTGCTATCGCAGTTTTGTTCGTTACTAATTATTTTTGGTATTATATCTTTAAACCATTCTTTTATAATTTTCATGTATATTTTATAGTCGGTACCGACTATAACACCGCGGTGTTAGTTAAAGTTATAGGTCTAAAATCTTTCATTGACTGGGCATCGCTTATTTTAGGTATTAACAGGATAACTCCTTCCGCAAAAACATTCGGAATTTCTTTATTGTTACTAAAAAACATATTTAATATTTATGTAAATTCATCACCAATAATATCAAAAATTACTTTATACACCTCATATGTCAACCCATCTATGCCTGGTGCTTTCTTATTAGATGACGTTTCGATAACTGAAAATATCTCATTTTTGGATATTTGTCTTTTTAGAAGGTTATTATCCGCTTGCAAAATATTATTAGTTACATGCGAGAGTAAACATCTCATTTCTGATTTGCTTACCTCACGTCTTTCAAACATTTTGTTGTAGTAACCTCTTGCATAATTTTTAATATCTTTTGTACATGTAAGAGTTACATTGTTATTTGTTTGTAGCTTATTAATTAAAGTTTGCTTCTGCCGTTTCCTTAAATTAATAATATCATACAATGCTTTTTTTCCCCCACTAAAATTTTATTTTTATCTTTATAATTTATATTGATTTGTTCTTCACGTATTTTTTGTATATGTAGTTTAATTTCTTTAAATTCTTGCAACGTTTCTTGGCTTGTATTAATATTGATATTTTTTTTATATTCATCTAGAAGCTTATAATAGTATTCAAGGTTTTTTTTGTAATCTATAGCTCTATTTATTTCAATATTTTTTAAATGTGTCTTAACACCCGGTTTTAATACGTAAAACCACCAGTAAATTAAATTGTTTTTGTATGATTCATATTTTTTTAAGTCTTTAATTTTTAATTTCAGCCCTTGCAATATATTTTTTTCACTTAATAACGATTGTTTAACCTTCCAAAAAGACCAACCATGTTTGACATATGAGGATATATCAGATTTAATAAAAACAACCAACGCATGGTGATCAGAAAAGGCCAACGGATGTACTTCACAGTTATAAATTATGTCTTTGTTTTCTACTCCAACATATGCGCGATCAATTCGTGAAGCCGTGTTACTCCTAACATATGTATATTCAACTTTTTTTTCCGTGAATTATTTCCCACGCATCACATAATTTTAGATTATTGATTATGTTTAGTAAACTTTTACAGATTGACGTTGTATTTAAAGAGTCTTTAGCTTTTATAACACAATTAAAATATCCTACTAATATTATTTTTTCGTTAAAATCAAGGTGGTTTGTTAATTCTTCTTCGAAAAATTTTATCCTTCCTTTATAATTTTGTGAGCCTGAGGGGCTATATACATTGACATGTAAGATGTTTTCAATTTTCGCTGACATTACCCTTCCTTTCGGTCCAAATGAAAGATTTTCAACCTTGTACCCTGTTCTAAATTATATTCCTGTGCCTCTTTCATTTGGCCCAACATTGGCAATAAAGTTGTATCCCGGTAGACAATTCAAGAATTCAGCATTAATTTCTTGCAAGAAAACTATATCTAAGTCATTCTTTTTAATAAAGTTATTAAGTAGAGTATGTTTCAATACATTTTTAATGCCATTTATATTGATTGACGCTACTGTTTTTAAATTGATCATTTTAGAATTTAAGTAAAGTTTTAAATAAAATGGCAATGACTTGTAGGAAGCAAAAAATATGCACAAAAAAAAACACACACACAAACCAGTTGCGATAATAAACAAGCTAACTTTGAACTATACAGTATGTTTTCCTTTTATTACTTTTCGGGATCACTTTGATCTGATTCGAATATCACTGATGGAGTTTCATTGTCACTATATATATCACATAGTTTTTCGTTGTCATCAGTACCCATCTTTAATTTAGGTACTTTTTTCTTGATGTTTTCTTCGTCACTGGAACTAGATATACTATTTTTTTTACGTTTGCTGACCATTTCTTTTTCTTTTTCTTTTTGTGCATCTTGGTTAGGGCACAAACTTTCTTGCGAATCCATATTCCACATTCTATCATTCATCTTTATCATCTCATCTCTTACTTGATCTTTAATTGGGACATTTTCTATTTCGTTAATTTCCTCAATCACTTTATCTATTTTAGACGCTTTTTCTAGATCCTCTATAACTGGTGACGTCCCAGAAACTATCGACGCATAGGATACTGTACAATGAGGAGCATTGGGACGGGTAATATTTCGTATAAATCTATTGGGGCAATCTTTTCTTACGTGATTCGGTTCATCACATATCATACAGGTCTTGATTTGTCCATGATAAGTAACCACTGACATATACCCATCTATTTTAATATATGATGGTACTTTAGTTTTCATTGAAATGGTAACAGTTCTAATACCGCTATAGATTGGGTAGATTATATCTTCTCCTATGTATTTTTCATCAATGACATCTTTTACTTTTCCATATTTCCCTAGGTATTCCTTAATTTTACATTTTTCCATTTCCCACGGTAAATCATATATTCTCACTTTTGTTTCATCTTCATCTTCAGATAAACCAATTTCATATTTGTCTTCTTCATCTTCATAATATATTTTGCAATTTTCATATTTTCTCAAAATTTTATCCATTAAAATATTTGATACTAATTTTATTACTGCTTTACTTTTAATATGATCCCACTGTATATAAATAAGTTGATCAATACTAAATTCAAAAGTCGTTTTAATCCACTTGTGTAGCGTAATAATTGACGGTTTTTTCTTGACATATTTAAAATCAAAAAAAATAGTATTTTCCTTTATCACTGGCATTTCACAGCACGTGCTTTATTGAATTTTTATTAATTGTCGGCGATACGTACTCGATCAAGTATCGGTGCAGACTGAGCTATTAAGGAGCAAAACATATTTTTTATAGATTTGAGCACGCTGAACACGATTCCGTTCTCAAACGTGACAAAAAATGTGTGGAAGACTGTTTTTTCCCTTCATAAAAAGATTAAAATAGGTCAATTGTGAGCTTACAATGCCAGTAAAAATAGTATATAATTCAACGATCGTATAATTACTGCTATTAATCAATGAGGGTGGTGAGTGGCGTAATCACCCGAATGATTAATAGCTATTATACGCGAGTAGAATACTATACTTTATCCACAGGTGATTACGCCACTCGCCTATCGGCTTGGGTCGCAGAGTTTAACCTCATTAATTAATAGCTCGATAAATAATATACTATTTTTACTGGTATCGTTGGCTCAGAATTTACTTATTTTAACTTTTTACAAAAAAAAACAGTCTTCTTTCTGTCACTTTTATGAAACGAATCGAGTTCAGCGTGCCCAAATCTATAAAGAATACATTTTTTATTTACAAGCATAGAGAAAAACGTTCTTTATATGCATAATAAAAAGTTACAAAATCATTTTTGTTTGTTTCTTTAAAAGTTAAAAAAGCTTTTCTTTTTTAACCTGAATTCATATCTAACTATCTGTTTTTGGCTTTTGGTTATACCTCATAGATGGCGAAACATCGCCTTGTCTGTAAACAGCTGTGGTTTGCGAATAAAATTACCTAACCAAAATCGGACAGAAGCGGACAAGGAGGGGGGGGGGGGTCAAGCCATTTTCGGACGTCCACTTTTCCAAATTCAATAATGATAAGAAAACTGAAAATCAGAAAAAAGGGGGGTACCATACTGCGTTTTGGACGTCGTTTAGAGGGCGGGGCGTCTGGAAATAGGACAAGCAGGGGGGGTGTCTGAAATTCCAGAATTTTCGCGGACGTCTTTTATGGACGGCCCCATACCAAATTTGAAATGAATATACTAAAAACAAGTAAGATTTGGAAGATAAATTTATTTATTTAAAGTATTACTATTATACTGTTCAGTAATAAAGCTTTTTTCGAAGGGGTCGTTTTAAAGCGTTGGGGATTAGAGCAAAATGTATAATATGATAACTTTCTGACCTAACTATGTTTAGTGATCTTTCTTCAATAGATGAGTTTGTTTAAATTTTAATTTAAAATTGTAGTTTATTTTTTATTCATATTTTTTCGAAAGGTTACATATTGCAATAAATTGATTTTTAAACGTAAAAAACCCAATTCAGGCGTGTTATTTATCTGACATCTCTCAAAAAATAATCTCGTAATTTAAAAAGTATTTAAAATGACCAAAGAACTGAAAAATGCCGAATTACTTTAAAAATCAAGGGGAAAATGTGAAAGCTGAATTCTAGATGTACTAGATGTTTTACTAATTTTACTACATGTAACATGAGAAATAATAAATCGCTAAAATAAAACAAGATTTAAGTATTTGCTACACGAAGAAAGAATTTAAAGAAGAAATATGTTTTTATTACGAATAAATTATATTAAACACTTATTATTTAACAATATAAAACCATATGGTACAGGTCTTGGTTGCTTATTTGTTGTAATAATTCCATATTGGTTTACAAAAATTCCTATTATCATTTTTAACACAAAAGCACTTTTTTCATTTTGACAAAAACTAGACTTATTTATTATTTTTCTACACAATTTTGTTTTTACATATATTCATTCTTTATTGTTCATTTTCTTTAAAATATATATCCACCACAATGCAGTTTTATTTAGGGTCACTTCATCTTAGTCTGTTCTTTCGTTCCCTTTCGTAAGTTTTCGGTTCTGGACTTGGCTTTTTTTTTGGAACAAAAAAAACGAAAACCAGAGCAAAAACAGACCAAGTACAGATGAAGTGACTAGTTTTATTACGTTTTTCTTAGTTTTTTGATCAGAGATTTTTAATATTTTTAATTTGACATACTATTTTTGGAGACATGTCAAAATTGCTTTTAGATAACCGCCTACTTAATCATTTTTTTTTTTCAAGCTTAAAAATCTATTTAACGCTATCTGTAGCCTTTCGGAAATTTAATTTTTAATAATAAATTACAATTTTAAATTAAAAGGTAAACACACAAAACTATTGAAGATAGACCATTTAACATAATACAGACGAAAAGTTATCATTTTTTACATTTTGCTCTAATCCCCATGGGTCTAAAATAACTCCTTCAGAAAAAGCTTTCTTACTAAAAAATATGATAATAATAATATTTCCTACAGGATCCTTCTTGAAATTTATTTAGGGTTATTTGTGATAAACACTCGGAAATGAAGCAAATAAAAACTTTATTGCATTACATAATCATGCAAACGTTTCACCTAATATTTAGGCTTCTTCAGGGCTAAAAAGACAAAAATTATAAAACTTTTTGGATATAACTTGGACATTATAAACTGCTTCATTTCCGAGTGTTTATCACCAATAACCCTAAATACATATGATAATAATTTAAATAAATAATATTATACACTGAATCTTCCATGTATGATGTACTTCTTTTGTCAAAAATAGTTGATTTAAATAAAAAATTCAGAAATTTAATTATACTGGGAGACTTTAACTTTCCCGGAATTGACTGGTCCAATACTGAGTACCTTGAGGGCGAATCTTCCCCCGCAGATTTTTTTAACACCATCTTAGACACTGGCTTGGTACAAATGGTTAACCAAAACACACGCTTTAGAATTAATTAGAGACCTTCACTAGTTGTATTACTTCTCACAAGTGACGAAAATCTTATATCCAATATAAAGTATCAATCGCCAATTGGAATCTCCGATCATATCACAATAACCTCTACGTTACAATATTTTACTTACAACACACCAAATATTCAGTTCAAAAACATTAAAAAATTGATTTTCCTAAGTTAAATAGCTTATTAGAAAACTGGAATTGGCAGGTTTTTTATAACTCAAATGATATAAACCATAAATGGAACATTTTTAAAACTATTTTGAAACATAATATTAACAAAGCTTCAAGAATAAAGTCTATTGCATTTAATCCTAAAAAAACATGGCTTTCAAATAATCTAATTTCTAAAACAAACATAAAGAAAACCCTTTGGCGTCGCTTTAAAACTACGGTTTCTGACGAAGACTATATTGCGCATAGAAATTTTTCGAATGAATTAAGTATCAAAATTGATAAAGCTAAATCTAATTATGAGCAAAATCTTTTAAAAAAAGGCCCGAAAGCTTTATAAGTACTGCAGAAATACGCTGTCATCAAAAGTCTCAACTCCATTAGTGCGCAATTCCGATGGCAATCTGTGTACTCCAATATAGAGTGCGCTGAAACTTTTGCATCTATCTTTCAGAATATTTACACTAAAGAACCTGTTAGACAGATATCCCCGATTCAGGCCCCTTATAACCCAGAATCTATTGAAAACGTAAATATTGATACCGACACGGTCTTAAAACACTTAAAGGAACTTCGCTCTGATCTAGGTCCTGGTCCTGATGGTATCAGTGCTCAGGTTTTGAAGCATTGCTCTAATGGTTTAGCAGAACCCTTAGCTCATATCTTTAAACTCTCTATAAACTCTTCCCAACTTCCTTCTGACTGGCTTAAGTCATCATCAACTCCCATCTTTAAGAAGGGCGATAAGACGGATCCAAAAAAACTATAGACAAATCAGCATTATGTCAATCTGTCTTAAAGTTCTTGAAAAGATACTGGTATCTCACTTAATGAAATTTATTATGAGAACAAAAGTTTTACCTACATCTCAGCACGGTTTTACCCCTGGCAGGTCTACTACGACCAATCTTTTGTCTAGTCTCTCTACTTGGACCAAACTGCTGGATGATGGTAAACCTGTAGATATTATTTACTTAGATTTCTGTAAGGCTTTTGATAAAGTCCCTAAAAAGCGATTAATCAAAAATTTGAAACAATTCGGTATCAGAGGAAAGTTACTTTACTTTATAAATAGTTACTTAACTGATAGAACGTTCTCCGTGCGTGTAGGCTCTGATCACTCTTCCCATTATAACGTCTTTTCCGGCGTACCTCAAGGATCGGTACTTGGATCGGTACTTGGACCGGTCCTATTTTTAATTTATTCTTCTGATTTAGACTTGGCTATTCCCCACAATTTTTATGCGGACGATTCAAAACTCTTTGGCAATCCTATAGAGCAAGCAATTGAGATTCGGCGAAGTTTAGATAAGGTTGTTGACTGGTGCAAAACTTGGCTTATTCCCTTAAACACCGCTAAATGCTCAGTACTTCACTTAGGAAAGAACAACCCGCGTATCAGGTATACACTTGACGCTACACCAGTAACGCCTGTCGAAGAACAATTAGATCTTGGCGTAACTATAACCTCTAATCTATCATGGTCAAAAACATTGGCAACATTGTCAAAAAAGCTAATCAAAAATCATTCCTCTTGTTCAGAACTTTCCGTAACCCTTCTCCCAGCCTATTCACTACCCTGTACAAATCCTATATCAGACCGCTTTTGGAGCATGCTGCTTTGATATGGAGAGCACATTTTATTAAAGACATTAAGCTGCTTGAAAATGTACAACGTAAAGCTACAAGATCCGTCCCATCGATTAGGAATTTGGAATATGAAGATCGTCTAAAACCCTTGGAAATCCCTTACCTTTCTGATAGACGTACCAGAGGCGATATGATCTTCACATATAGGATTCTCAAAGGACATTTTGACGCGAATATAAGTAACTTAATCAACCTAAACACAAGTCAGCTGCGTGGTCACCCATTAAAGATATCCAAGGAAAACTTCAAAACCACTGTTAGACAGAACTTCTTCTCCATTAGAAATGTTAACCCATGGAACGCCCTACCCAGTGATGTTGTAACAGCCACTAGTGTTAACTCATTTAAGAACAAATACGATAATTATAAAAAGTCTGTCTCTATTTAAACTTTTATGTCTTTCTTTATATGTATATATATTTGTTTAAGAGCTTTTATAGGTTATCCTCAGCTCTTTATCTAAGTCACGGTACTCTTGAAAGATCAATAGGTTGAACTAACGTGGCAAAAAAATCTGACCATGGAACATGGTAGTAGAAGGTTCACTTGTTATAGAATCACCGACAGCCAAATCCCAAAAACTTGTTTTTGGAAAATAATGTTAAATAACCATCTGCAGAGTTCATGGTCAATACAAACTTAAAGTGTACATTATGTTGCATGATTTTGGTAGTAATTCTCGTGCTGATTCCGAATATGTTTTAAGTTACTCTCTATCCTTTTCATTTTTTGAGAGAAAAGCGTATAAAAATCACAAAAATTATTTTTTCGCATTTTTTAATGTAGCCTAGACATTTTGCTATAAGACAATAAAATAACTTTCTTAGCCTAAATTATTGTCCGATTCTCGTTTTGTATTATTATAAAGGAACATTTCGTCTAACATTTTTGTGAAAAATTTTAAAATTTTATTATAAACGTGTTTAAATTAAAAAATTAATTATTTTGTTACATAGTGTTCATAATATATCTTTCACTTTGAAAAGTAATTGTCAGATGTGTACATAGACGTTCCTAAAGTTATTTTCTATATTTTGCCCAGACAAAAACATTTATTATTATAGACTTCACAGTGTGAAGTATTGAACGATGGTTTTTAAATTAAATTAAAAATTCATCAACAATTTACCTCAGATCAAAAGTTTTTTACAATATACACGTTTTTTTATCAAATCCTGAACTACCTTCTTTCATTTTCTGTATAAAAAATAAGTAAAAATTAAAGGAATTAGATTTATATGCTTATGAATTTAAAAACGCCTGCTTGTTTTTTTTTTTCTAATACATGATAATTAAAGCTTAAGCATATAGCATATTATGTCTAAACAAAATAAAATAAAAATGCCCTTATGTAAAACATAAGTTTATTCATCTAAATAAAACAAAATAATAAGATGACGACAAGAAACACTAATTGATACTGGGAACCTCCAATTGTTAACATCATAGTGTTCATTAATATGTATTTTTATAAGGTCTTCCAATTTTTTAGTTATCCTAAAATGGATATCTTTACATTTTTTAAATGAAATTTTCACGCCGCAGGCAGCAAAAACTTTTTTTCTATTATTTTCGTGGTCGCTCATTATCTAAGATAAATTTAAAAGTTATCAGTATAGAAGCAATTATTTATTTTATATAACCGTAATATAAATTCTTTTTGGCAAAATATCACTCTTAAATCAAATATATAATTATTAAGTTCAAAATACTTACATATATGTAAATAATAATAATTATTTCTGATAAATAAGTCAATTTATAACAAGCTAGTAATAGGTAGGTTAATAGTATTATTAACATTCTCAAGTATTCGGTAAAAATTATTAACGCGCCTCTGTGTTGGACAAATCCATCAAATCTGAAACATCTGTAATGACACTGATTAACAAAAAAAAGTATTTTAATAAAAACGCGATTTCAAGGGTGTTTAAATATGTATTTAGATTTACCAAAAGAAAAAAAATCCAAGATATTCCTTCGGAACTATACAGAACGAGAATCGGACTACAATTTAAGCCAAGAAAGTTAGTTTATCGTCTTAAAACAAAATGTCTAGGCTACATTAAAACATGCGAAAAAATATTTTTTGTGATTTTTATAAGCTTTTTTCTCAAAAATGGAAAAAGATAGAGATTAACTTAAAACATATTCGGAATCAGCACGAGAAATACTACCAAAATCAAGCAACATAATGTACACTTTAAGTTTGTATTGACCATGAACTCTGCAGACGGTTATTTAACATTATTTTCCAAAAACAAGTTTTTGGGATTTGGCTGTCGATGGTTCTATAACAAGTGAA
>CAUEHQ010000014.1:0-20442 GCA_958510825.1 Brachypterus glaber | reverse complement strand
GTATGTAGGCTAACGTGTATGTGTGCCAAGAATATTTGTACAAAATTTCAGAGCGTTACAAGTTTTAGTTTCGAAAAATATGAATTTTTTAATATTTAAGGCTGGCTGCTGACCCCTAGTCCCCTTTCTAAGCCAATTCTGTGTATGTAGGCTAACGTGTATGTGTGCCAAGAATATTTGTACAAAATTTCAGAGCGTTACAAAGTTTTAGTTTCGAAAATATGAATTTTTTTAATATTAAGGCTGGCTGCTGACCCCTAGTCCCCTTTCTAAGCCAATTCTGTGTATGTAGGCTAACGTGTATGTGTGCCAAGAATATTTGTACAAAATTTCAGAGCGTTACAAGTTTTAGTTTCGAAAATATGAATTTTTTAATATTTAAGGCTGGCTGCTGACCCCTAGTCCCCTTTCTAAGCCAATTCTGTGTATGTAGGCTAACGTGTATGTGTGCCAAGAATATTTGTACAAAATTTCAGAGCGTTACAAGTTTTAGTTTCGAAAATATGAATTTTTTTAATATTTAAGGCTGGCTGCTGACCCCTAGTCCCCTTTCTAAGCCAATTCTGTGTATGTAGGCTAACGTGTATGTGTGCCAAGAATATTTGTACAAAATTTCAGAGCGTTACAAGTTTTAGTTTCGAAAATATGAATTTTTTTAATATTTAAGGCTGGCTGCTGACCCCTAGTCCCCTTTCTAAGCCAATTCTGTGTATGTAGGCTAACGTGTATGTGTGCCAAGAATATTTGTACAAAATTTCAGAGCGTTACAAGTTTTAGTTTCGAAAATATGATTTTTTTAATATTTAAGGCTGGCTGCTGACCCCTAGTCCCCTTCTAAGCCAATTCTGTGTATGTAGGCTAACGTGTATGTGTGCCAAGAATATTTGTACAAAATTTCAGAGCGTTACAAGTTTTAGTTTCGAAAATATGAATTTTTTTAATATTTAAGGCTGGCTGCTGACCCCTAGTCCCCTTTCTAAGCCAATTCTGTGTATGTAGGCTAACGTGTATGTGTGCCAAGAATATTTGTACAAAATTTCAGAGCGTTACAAGTTTTAGTTTCGAAAATATGAATTTTTTTAATATTTAAGGCTGGCTGCTGACCCCTAGTCCCCTTTCTAAGCCAATTCTGTGTATGTAGGCTAACGTGTATGTGTGCCAAGAATATTTGTACAAAATTTCAGAGCGTTACAAGTTTTAGTTTCGAAAATATGAATTTTTTTAATATTTAAGGCTGGCTGCTGACCCCTAGTCCCCTTTCTAAGCCAATTCTGTGTATGTAGGCTAACGTGTATGTGTGCCAAGAATATTTGTACAAAATTTCAGAGCGTTACAAGTTTTAGTTTCGAAAATATGAATTTTTTTAATATTTAAGGCTGGCTGCTGACCCCTAGTCCCCTTTCTAAGCCAATTCTGTGTATGTAGGCTAACGTGTATGTGTGCCAAGAATATTTGTACAAAATTTCAGAGCGTTACAAGTTTTAGTTTCGAAAATATGAATTTTTTTAATATTTAAGGCTGGCTGCTGACCCCTAGTCCCCTTTCTAAGCCAATTCTGTGTATGTAGGCTAACGTGTATGTGTGCCAAGAATATTTGTACAAAATTTCAGAGCGTTACAAGTTTTAGTTTCGAAAATATGAATTTTTTTAATATTTAAGGCTGGCTGCTGACCCCTAGTCCCCTTTCTAAGCCAATTCTGTGTATGTAGGCTAACGTGTATGTGTGCCAAGAATATTTGTACAAAATTTCAGAGCGTTACAAGTTTTAGTTTCGAAAATATGAATTTTTTTAATATTTAAGGCTGGCTGCTGACCCCTAGTCCCCTTTCTAAGCCAATTCTGTGTATGTAGGCTAACGTGTATGTGTGCCAAGAATATTTGTACAAAATTTCAGAGCGTTACAAGTTTTAGTTTCGAAAATATGAATTTTTTTAATATTTAAGGCTGGCTGCTGACCCCTAGTCCCCTTTCTAAGCCAATTCTGTGTATGTAGGCTAACGTGTATGTGTTCCAAGAATATTTGTACAAAATTTCAGAGCGTTACAAGTTTTAGTTTCGAAAATATGAATTTTTTTAATATTTAAGGCTGGCTGCTGACCCCTAGTCCCCCTTCTAAGCCAATTCTGTGTATGTAGGCTAACGTGTATGTGTGCCAAGAATATTTGTACAAAATTTCAGAGCGTTACAAGTTTTAGTTTCGAAATATGAATTTTTTTAATATTTAAGGCTGGCTGCTGACCCCTAGTCCCCTTTCTAAGCCAATTCTGTGTATGTAGGCTAACGTGTATGTATGCCAAGAATATTTGTACAAAATTTCAGAGCGTTACAAGTTTTAGTTTCGAAAATATGAATTTTTTTAATATTTAAGGCTGGCTGCTGACCCCTAGTCCCCTTTCTAAGCCAATTCTGTGTATGTAGGCTAACGTGTATGTGTGCCAAGAATATTTGTACAAAATTTCAGAGCGTTACAAGTTTTAGTTTCGAAAATATGAATTTTTTTAATATTTAAGGCTGGCTGCTGACCCCTAGTCCCCTTTCTAAGCCAATTCTGTGTATGTAGGCTAACGTGTATGTGTGCCAAGAATATTTGTACAAAATTTCAGAGCGTTACAAGTTTTAGTTTCGAAAATATGAATTTTTTTAATATTTAAGGCTGGCTGCTGACCCCTAGTCCCCTTTCTAAGCCAATTCTGTGTATGTAGGCTAACGTGTATGTGTGCCAAGAATATTTGTACAAAATTTCAGAGCGTTACAAGTTTTAGTTTCGAAAATATGAATTTTTTTAATATTTAAGGCTGGCTGCTGACCCCTAGTCCCCTTTCTAAGCCAATTCTGTGTATGTAGGCTAACGTGTATGTGTGCCAAGAATATTTGTACAAAATTTCAGAGCGTTACAAGTTTTAGTTTCGAAAATATGAATTTTTTTAATATTTAAGGCTGGCTGCTGACCCCTAGTCCCCTTTCTAAGCCAATTCTGTGTATGTAGGCTAACGTGTATGTATGCCAAGAATATTTGTACAAAATTTCAGAGCGTTACAAGTTTTAGTTTCGAAAATATGAATTTTTTTAATATTTAAGGCTGGCTGCTGACCCCTAGTCCCCTTTCTAAGCCAATTCTGTGTATGTAGGCTAACGTGTATGTGTGCCAAGAATATTTGTACAAAATTTCAGAGCGTTACAAGTTTTAGTTTCGAAAATATGAATTTTTTTAATATTTAAGGCTGGCTGCTGACCCCTAGTCCCCTTTCTAAGCCAATTCTGTGTATGTAGGCTAACGTGTATGTGTGCCAAGAATATTTGTACAAAATTTCAGAGCGTTACAAGTTTTAGTTTCGAAAATATGAATTTTTTTAATATTTAAGGCTGGCTGCTGACCCCTAGTCCCCTTTCTAAGCCAATTCTGTGTATGTAGGCTAACGTGTATGTGTGCCAAGAATATTTGTACAAAATTTCAGAGCGTTACAAGTTTTAGTTTCGAAAATATGAATTTTTTTAATATTTAAGGCTGGCTGCTGACCCCTAGTCCCCTTTCTAAGCCAATTCTGTGTATGTAGGCTAACGTGTATGTGTGCCAAGAATATTTGTACAAAATTTCAGAGCGTTACAAGTTTTAGTTTCGAAAATATGAATTTTTTTAATATTTAAGGCTGGCTGCTGACCCCTAGTCCCCTTTCTAAGCCAATTCTGTGTATGTAGGCTAACGTGTATGTGTTCCAAGAATATTTGTACAAAATTTCAGAGCGTTACAAGTTTTAGTTTCGAAAATATGAATTTTTTTAATATTTAAGGCTGGCTGCTGACCCCTAGTCCCCCTTCTAAGCCAATTCTGTGTATGTAGGCTAACGTGTATGTGTGCCAAGAATATTTGTACAAAATTTCAGAGCGTTACAAGTTTTAGTTTCGAAAATATGAATTTTTTTAATATTTAAGGCTGGCTGCTGACCCCTAGTCCCCTTTCTAAGCCAATTCTGTGTATGTAGGCTAACGTGTATGTATGCCAAGAATATTTGTACAAAATTTCAGAGCGTTACAAGTTTTAGTTTCGAAAATATGAATTTTTTTAATATTTAAGGCTGGCTGCTGACCCCTAGTCCCCTTTCTAAGCCAATTCTGTGTATGTAGGCTAACGTGTATGTGTGCCAAGAATATTTGTACAAAATTTCAGAGCGTTACAAGTTTTAGTTTCGAAAATATGAATTTTTTTAATATTTAAGGCTGGCTGCTGACCCCTAGTCCCCTTTCTAAGCCAATTCTGTGTATGTAGGCTAACGTGTATGTGTGCCAAGAATATTTGTACAAAATTTCAGAGCGTTACAAGTTTTAGTTTCGAAAATATGAATTTTTTTAATATTTAAGGCTGGCTGCTGACCCCTAGTCCCCTTTCTAAGCCAATTCTGTGTATGTAGGCTAACGTGTATGTGTGCCAAGAATATTTGTACAAAATTTCAGAGCGTTACAAGTTTTAGTTTCGAAAATATGAATTTTTTTAATATTTAAGGCTGGCTGCTGACCCCTAGTCCCCTTTCTAAGCCAATTCTGTGTATGTAGGCTAACGTGTATGTGTGCCAAGAATATTTGTACAAAATTTCAGAGCGTTACAAGTTTTAGTTTCGAAAATATGAATTTTTTTAATATTTAAGGCTGGCTGCTGACCCCTAGTCCCCTTTCTAAGCCAATTCTGTGTATGTAGGCTAACGTGTATGTATGCCAAGAATATTTGTACAAAATTTCAGAGCGTTACAAGTTTTAGTTTCGAAAATATGAATTTTTTTAATATTTAAGGCTGGCTGCTGACCCCTAGTCCCCTTTCTAAGCCAATTCTGTGTATGTAGGCTAACGTGTATGTGTGCCAAGAATATTTGTACAAAATTTCAGAGCGTTACAAGTTTTAGTTTCGAAAATATGAATTTTTTTAATATTTAAGGCTGGCTGCTGACCCCTAGTCCCCTTTCTAAGCCAATTCTGTGTATGTAGGCTAACGTGTATGTGTGCCAAGAATATTTGTACAAAATTTCAGAGCGTTACAAGTTTTAGTTTCGAAAATATGAATTTTTTTAATATTTAAGGCTGGCTGCTGACCCCTAGTCCCCTTTCTAAGCCAATTCTGTGTATGTAGGCTAACGTGTATGTGTGCCAAGAATATTTGTACAAAATTTCAGAGCGTTACAAGTTTTAGTTTCGAAAATATGAATTTTTTTAATATTTAAGGCTGGCTGCTGACCCCTAGTCCCCTTTCTAAGCCAATTCTGTGTATGTAGGCTAACGTGTATGTGTGCCAAGAATATTTGTACAAAATTTCAGAGCGTTACAAGTTTTAGTTTCGAAAATATGAATTTTTTTAATATTTAAGGCTGGCTGCTGACCCCTAGTCCCCTTTCTAAGCCAATTCTGTGTATGTAGGCTAACGTGTATGTGTGCCAAGAATATTTGTACAAAATTTCAGAGCGTTACAAGTTTTAGTTTCGAAAATATGAATTTTTTTAATATTTAAGGCTGGCTGCTGACCCCTAGTCCCCTTTCTAAGCCAATTCTGTGTATGTAGGCTAACGTGTATGTGTGCCAAGAATATTTGTACAAAATTTCAGAGCGTTACAAGTTTTAGTTTCGAAAATATGAATTTTTTTAATATTTAAGGCTGGCTGCTGACCCCTAGTCCCCTTTCTAAGCCAATTCTGTGTATGTAGGCTAACGTGTATGTGTGCCAAGAATATTTGTACAAAATTTCAGAGCGTTACAAGTTTTAGTTTCGAAAATATGAATTTTTTTAATATTTAAGGCTGGCTGCTGACCCCTAGTCCCCTTTCTAAGCCAATTCTGTGTATGTAGGCTAACGTGTATGTGTGCCAAGAATATTTGTACAAAATTTCAGAGCGTTACAAGTTTTAGTTTCGAAAATATGAATTTTTTTAATATTTAAGGCTGGCTGCTGACCCCTAGTCCCCTTTCTAAGCCAATTCTGTGTATGTAGGCTAACGTGTATGTGTGCCAAGAATATTTGTACAAAATTTCAGAGCGTTACAAGTTTTAGTTTCGAAAATATGAATTTTTTTAATATTTAAGGCTGGCTGCTGACCCCTAGTCCCCTTTCTAAGCCAATTCTGTGTGTGTAGGCTAACGTGTATGTGTGCAAAGAATATTTGTACAAAATTTCAGAGCGTTACAAGTTTTAGTTTTGAAAATATGAATTTTTTTAATATTTAGGGCTGGCTGCTGACCCCTCCTAATCTACCGACCCCTAATTTCCTAAAAACAATTAAACATTTGATATTTCAAGAACTTTTTTTAATTTCTATAAAAAAAATTTTAAGAAAATATATTTTTATTTTTTTTAAGATTTATGTTTGGACTTTTTTCAAAATAATGTTTTTTTTGTGTGTTTTATTGTTTGTGTTTGGTTTTATATAGTTTTTGTTTTAAATATTTAATTTTAATAAATTGGTACAATAAAACCCTGCGGAAAATAAATAACGACGTCTATGATCATTCGGGCATCTTCGGAAAATTGGCTGCCAGTTTTGGCTGCTAACTTCACATTGATGAGCAGGTAAGGAAAAAATTATACTTGTAAAAAAATGTTCCCTGTAAAAAAAGTCCCATCAAATCTTACGTAAATGGTACCGTTTACGTACCCAAGTAACACGCTTAGATTTGACAGCTTAGATTGGCTGTACCTCGCATTTTAAACCAGCGTTTAGCTTTATTTCGGTAATTTAATTTTCTGTATTTAGGATTTTTTATTAAGCTGTTCTTAACACTTTACATCCACAGTAATAGCTATAATCGACTTGGCGCAGCCAATAAATAGTACAAAATAAAACCACAGCGATTTGTGTTCTTTTTTATATACTTTAAAACTATCTTAAAACAATAAAAAATAATAGAAATTTAATGCATTTTAAAAACACTTATTTTAAAATTTAAAAAATACAGCCCTAAACAAAAATTAAGTGTAAGATATTGTATAGAATAAGAATAAGAATAATTTATTGTGCTACAAAAAAACTTACAGATGTCAATAAAATACAAAATGCAATAAATAAGTACACCTAGCAAGACCGCAAACATTTTCAAAAAAATGTACATACATCATTTAGAGGACACTATAAGGTTTATAAATATTCAACTTTCGACGCTTCATGATTTTTTCGTTTTTTTTTGTTGGATTTTTTACCTGTGTGTGGCACGCCGCGGCGCTTGCACTTTATTACATTTTTATGATAGGTGAAGTTGTAACAGTGTTTTAAAATTAAAAGAGACCATAAAAATTGTAAAAAAATTATTCTACCTCACCATACCCCCCATAACGACGTCCCTGTTTGCCCTAAAGACTTCAAACTTGGACCATAGGTTTCTTATACAAACTTATATGCTGGGAATGTTTTTGGTAAACATGAGGCGGGGGGATAAAGGGTGTAAAAACTATTACTATTGTATAGCATATTATAATATTATTATTATAATTATTGGTAAAAAGTGCTGGAAAACGTAAACATATTTTTTTCTACAAGTGCTTTAGAATGTAAGCAAATACACACACTTTTCAAACACAGAATGAATCCATTCTAGCTCTAGATACGGTATGAATATTCCGTATCAAGTGTTAGAATGAGCACATGTAGTGCCATCTCTTGTTTATAAAAGTAAAGAAAACTGTAGCAAAATTAGCAAAAATATATTTATTTTACCATGAAATATTGAATAATTTAATGCAATTTAAAGTTTGGCGTTAAAATTACATAAAGTTTATTAGTTTTTCTTAATATTTGGCCAGTTTTTTATCAATTTAGTTCAAAAAATTAAAACTGCTCCATCTATTGTTAAATATTTAAACCTGATATCTGTCACAATAATCTGACATAGCCTTCAATTTTTGCATTATAATTTGTAAATATCTGGTAAAATTAAATAAAAATCTTTTTTAAGTACTGATTTGCTAAAATTATTAAATAACATTAATTGCTTTATTTAAAAATATGTGTTTTGTTACATTTATAATATCGAGTCACAAAAAACATGGTTTTTAACCTTGTCCGCAGTTTAAAGCCATACAGTGTTTCATATTTGCAGTTGAAGAAAAAGTATAGTCTACAACACGTATGGAATAGTCATTCAGCACTCGCGGGACTGTCATACTCGCCTGCCGGCTCGTATGACAAACTATTCTAATTAATTTTACTTAAGTTTTTTTTAGTATTTACATTTTTTTTCTAAATATTTTTTTTGTTCACTATTTTTTGTATTTTTATAAAATTTAACTACACTCCCGGACATTAAATTCCGGACAACTAAAAAATTTTCATTTTTTAAATTCAACTATTTTGAAAACTATTTAATGGATTTGGCTGATTCTTTTTTTTTGTTTTAAAGCTTAAACATTATCTACTTTTGTTTGTATTAAGAATGATTGAAAAAAGTATTTTTGTATTAACAGCAACAAAAAATGTACAACTATATTCTTTGTTAAGGTCTCTCTTATTGCCGCAGTTTTAATAAATATTTTCTTTTTTAGTTTTTTATATTTCTACTTCTGGTTTAGGAGATATCAGGATTTTCTTGAAAGTTGTAATTTTTTCAGTAAACCAGAAGTAAAAATATAAAAAACTTAAAAAGAAAATATTCATTAAAACTGCGGCAATAAGAGAGACTTTAAAAATTTGATAAACAGTTGCAGTGGCGTACCATGCAAGTCCTAGAAGAGAAGAAGAACAGCAACAAATAATGTACAACTATGTTTATTACCCTAAACATAGTTGTACATTATTTGTTGCTGTTAATACGAAAAAAAAATTAATCATTCTCAAAACAAACAAAAGTAAAGAATGTTTAAGCTTCAAAACAAAAAAAGAATCAGTCAAATCCATTAACTAATTTTCGAAATATTTGAATTTAAAAAATGCCAATTTTTTAGGTTTCCGGAATTTAATGTGCGGCAGTGTATTTCAGTAAGCATGGTCACTTGTAATTACAATTTGTACATGCGGAATTTTTGCTTGGCAGGGCAGTACAGGCAAAATTTTAATTAATGGTACGTGTGAAAGATTAAATAAAAGAAACGTGAGTCTGATATTAGTTTCCTATTCTTATAAAGTATGTCGCATATTTAAAAAGCTGTCTACAAAATAAAACAAATCATTTATTCAGAGAAATGGTCTACTGACCTTAAAATTTAATAAACAAATGAAGTTATAAGTAAAAGTTATTTTCAATTTTTAATTTTATTTAATCACACTGTTCATTTTTAGCTAGTTTTTAAAAAGCAAAATATACCCTGATAACACACTTCATCCTAAGAAGGTTTTTTAATCGTTCCCTTGAAAAGGTTCTTAGCATAATGCACGTCAATCCCATTCTAGGTACACTATGAACTACTTACAAGTACATGGAGCATTTAGTATTTAAAATACAGGGTGGCCCAAAAAGAACCGGACACTTTTTAAACCGTTTTAACTTCTTTGCCTTTTGACTGATCTATACCAAATTTAAAATGAATATACTAAAAACATAAAGGATTTGGAAGATAATTTCATTTACTTAAAATATTATTATAATGTTCAGTAATTATGCTTTTTCGGAAGGGGTTGCTTTAACGCTTTGGGGATTAGAGCAAAATGTATAATATGATAACTTTCCAACCTCACTATGTTCAGTGATCTTTCTTGAATAGATTACATTACGTTAAATAGTCTTTCTTCAATAGTTGTATGTGATTACCTTTTAATTTAAAATAGTAGTTTATTTTTTATTCATATTTTTACCATACCAAATGAAAAAAAGCTGAAAAAATGTCGAATTACTTTAAAAAAAGGGTAAAATTGTTAAATCTGAATTCTTGATCGGTATTATAAGAAAAATGAATATTAAATAACACAAAAATTGTAAATGACATAAAGAAATTCGAAGAAATTTTACTAGGTACATGTAACATAAGAAATAAGAAATCGCTAAAATAAAATAAGATTTACTAAATGAAGATATAATTTAAAGAAGAAATATGTTTTTATTACAAATTTATTAATTTATACAAATAAATTAAATTATATTAAACGCTGTCTTATTTTCTAACAATAATATACACGGTGTATTTGAAATAGCGTCGGAAATTTTAACAGATGATTCTACATCATAAAATATGACAAAAAGTTCCTATAAACATATGTCTAAAAATGCGTCATAAAGGAGCTACGCCCCTTTAAAAGTGGCTAAAAAAATCGGTTTGTATTTAATAACTCAGGAACCCTTTGAGATATATCAACGAGGTTTTGCACGTCAACTAATACTACCAAGGCCCGTTTTTATGTGTTATTTTTATGTACTTATTTCAACCAGGGGTGTGCGAAACGGGGGGGGGGGGGGGGCTTATCAGTTTTTTGTCCCAAACTTTTTTCTGTGTAACTTTTTTGCAATTTTATTTTTGAAATATGATTTCTAAGGTCAAAATACATAAAAAAGGTACTCTTGTGGTAATACTGTAGGATTAACCGTTTTCGAGATAAATTCATTTGAAGGTGAAATTCCACGGTTCGAAGACGAAAAATTAAATACTAAAATGTTAAAAACCAACATTTTAATGACGCAGGGCGAATATACATTAAAAACTAAGAAAAAAACCTCATATACAGGTACTTGCAAAAATCAATCCTAATGGAGATATGGTCTCCTAAATATGCACCATTTTTAAAGGGCTATGGTAGCTTTAAAAGCGTTTTTTCGACCTACATGTATGGAAACTTTTTTTCTTATTTTTTCCTACAGTATTACAACAAGAGTACCTTTTTTTATGTATTTTGACCTGAGGAATCATATTTCAAAAATAAAATTGCAAAAAAGTAACACAGAAAAAAGTTTGGGACAAAAAACTGATAAGGCCCCCCCGTTTCGCACACCCCTGGTTTAAATAAGTACGTGAAAATGACATACAAGGATGGGCCTTGTTAGGATTAATTCACGTGCAAAACCTCGTTAACATATCTCAAAGGGTTCCTGAGTTATTAAATAAAAACCGATTTTTTAGCCAATTTCAAAGGGGCGTAGCTCCCTTATGACGCATTTTTAGATATATGTTTATAGGAACTTTTTGTCATATTTTATCATGTAGAATCACCTGTTAAAATTTCCTACGCTATTTCAAATACACCCTGTATAACCATATTATGGTACAGGATCTTTGTTGATATTTTCAATTTGACATACAATTTTTTGAGACATGTCAAATCTACTTTTAAATAACCGCCTACTTAATCAATTTTTTCAAGCTAAAATTCCATTTAACGCTATCTGTAGCCTATCGGAATAATAATTATAAAAAATAAATTACAATTTTAAATTAAAAGGTAATCACATACATCTATTGAAGAAAGACTATTTAACGTAATGCAGACGAAAAGCTTTAAACCACACTCGAGTTGGGAAAATCCACTGTCCAGCTGAGAGATAGTTGGAAAAATTGAGTTGTAGAGTTAGGAAATTGGTAAAATATTTGGGAAAACTGATTGTCAGAGTTAGGAAATTGGTATTGGGCACCAAAATTATGAGTTTCGTCAAAAATATCTCTTGGTTTTTAAAAACTCGTTAAAAATCAACCGTGAACACCATTTAATAGTTATTTATAGTACTAGTGGGTAAAGTAAGTATCACAATAAAAATTAAAAGAAAAGCATGTAAAAATTGTTCAAAACTGATATTTTAGTAAAAAATATCGTTATATAACAGATAATGCATGTAAGTCGAAGAAAAAAATACGAATATTCAGTTCCAGATTTAATTTTATAATATAAAATTTTTAACAATAAATTTTGAGAAACCAAAAAGCCACGCGTGGGTTATTTAAAAGTTCCTCCGTTTAAAATGAAGCTAGTAGTTGTCTTATTACGTTTTTCTATTTTGCGGCTCTTATAAGCTCTTAATCAGGCCTATTCACATGTACCATTGAGATTGAGATTTGTGGCAATATTGACGAAAATTGCAAGGTCATTTACGTCAACTGTATTAAAACTGCATGGGATTGTAATTTTTGTCAATATTGAATAGATTTCAATGGTACGTGTGAATAGGCCTGAATCACACGCATTTTGCGTGTTCTTATAGGCCCATAAGAGGTCTGTACTTTTTGTTCTTTTGGGTTGGCAACAGACCTTGACGTTTTCCGTGCAAATGTCAATGTCGATTTAAACTTGAATTTTCTACAAAATTTTGTGTTTAGGTTATTTTTACCATGTTGATATTCTGGCTTGGTTAATTGCAGTAAAAAAGAGAAGAGATGACTATAAAATATATCAAAATATCATTTGTTCTTAGAATTTTAAACATGGTGTAAACTGTAATGCCAATCCAAAACAAAAATCCCTAAATCAGTCATCAATTTAAATGTAATTTTTTTTTATTTTAAAGCAAAATAGAAAAAATTGTATAAAGCACTCGTTTCATAACACGTTTTTAGCGCACGAGTACAAGTTTAGAAAACGAGCCGCTTGCGGTGAGTACATATGTTATGAAACTAGTACTTTAATATACTATTAGATATTGGACAAAATAATTTATTTAGTTACTTTTCATGTGTCTATTAATAGTATATTAAAGTACTTGTTTCATAACATACGTTTTTAGCGCACGAGTACAAGTTTAGAAAATGAGCCGCTTGCGGCGAGTTTTCTAAAGTACTAGTGCGCTAAAAACGTGTTATGAAACGAGTGCTTTATACAATTTTTTCTATTTTGCTCTAAAATTTAAAAAAAGTTACATTTAAATTGATGACTGATTTAGGGATTTTTGTTTTGGATTGGCATTACAGTTTACACCATGTTTAAAATTCTAAGAACAAATGGTATTTTGATATATTTTATAGTCATCTCTTCTCTTTTTTACTGCAATTAACCAAGCCACAATTTTAACATGGTAAAGATAACCTAAACACAAAATTTTGTAGAAAATTTAACTTTAAAGCGATATTGACATTTGCACGGAAAACGTCAAGCGATAGGTCAGGTCTGTTGCCAACCCAAAAGAACAAAAAGTACAGACCTCTTATGGGCCTATAAGAACACGCAAAATGCGTGTGAATATGAGCTTATAAGAGTCGCAAAATAGAAAAAATATTATTTTTATAAATATTTAGAAATTATTTTTGTAGAAATTATTGTTTCATAGTTTCCCAATATTTTTCTTAATGCCAAACTGTTATTTAAATAGATATGTGGGTTCAAAGTTTGTTAAAATTATTAATAGTTGATTTATTATTTATTTATATTGTTAATCAACAAATATAATAAAAATTTAATACGAGATTATACATAATATAGGCGTAAAACACAGTAAAAAATATACTGCGTTTACTCTCATTACAGGTGGATCGATTCGTCTTGATCAACGAACTAACAACACTTCAGTCTAGAATACGCATACCGTTAATATAAAGTGTCTCGGTTTGTTTGTAAACAAATAGTAGGTATATTCAGGCCTGAACAATAACAGTTACCAGTAACTGTTATTATTGTTGTTTCTGTTAGAACAAAGCTGTGCGAGTAAGACAGACATATGTATATGTTGGCTACGTGTTTGTCAGTTTTTACAAATGAAATGCATATTCTAGAGAGAAGAGTTATTAGTTCTTTGGTCTTGATGCAAAGACCACCCATTCCAATCTTCATGTTTCTGGGTTGAGGCGTCAATTTTTTATAATTAAAAAAAACGCCCTCTATATTTTTTATTACAAATATAAAGTATTTTTACAAAAAACTTGATCATTATACTAAGAATTTATGGGAGCTAATTTTCCTATGTGGGGCTGAGATCACCACCCAGCACCCCTAATTTTGGTTTTAAAAATTCTGGTCCTTAGCTATTGTGATGTTTGCCCTACATAAAAATCATTACAATTTGCGCAGTTAATTTTATAAAATTAATATTAAACAAGAAAACGATCCTAGACTAGAACTTTGGCTCAGGAAAAAGTCCAAGTTTGAACTCTTTAGCTCAAAGCTTTCTTGAGTTATCGCGGACACAATTTTCCCCTACAGAAACAATGTTTTTTTATTTTACATTAAAACGTCCGGAAACGTAAGAAAAAGCAACAAAACATCACAATGCATGATCATAGGAAATAAATTTTTTAAATTTGCCTACGTTTCGTCTATTATTTAAAATTTTCCTCATTTTCAGGTCGATTTGGTAGAGTGATCCTCACATCGATGGATGGCAACAAAAACATGCTAAGAGCCGAAATTTGGAAGGAACTCAGGCTACTTGATGGACTGATACAAAATATGACAGTTTATTACAACTACGAATATTTTACATACAAGGATATTTGTGCCAAATGGATGTCAGAATGTTTTCAAAATGATATCCTCAACATAGACTACATTATCGAAGATGTAAGTAATAAACTAGAACAAAAATCGTCCAATATTCGTCCTATATTTAAATTATAATTTAGTTGGTATAGAATAAACCAACATTTATCCAATATTCGACCTTTATGGTTTTATGTTAATTTAGTATTAACAGAAATACACCAATATTCGTTCAATATTTGGGCAAAATTCACCCAATATTCGACCAATATTCAACCTCTATGGTTTCAAGTTAATTAATTAATTATTAAAATTTTAAAAACAACATTTGTCCAATATTGAACTAATATAGCTTAGTTAATTTAATATTAATAAAATAGACCAATATTCATCCAATATTCGTCCAATGTTCAAACTATATGGCCTCAAATCAATTTAATTATTTTAAAATAGACCAATATTTTTCCAATATTCCACCTATATTGCATCAAGTTAATTTAATATTAATAAAATTGACCAATATTCGTTTAATATTCGGCCAAAGCCCTTCTAGTATTTGACCAATATTTAACCTCTATGGCTCGTTAATTAATTATTAAAATTTTAAAAACAACATTTGTCCAATATTGAACTAATATGGCTTAGTTAATTTAATATTAATAAAATAGACCAATATTCATCCAATATTCGTCCAATGTTCAAATTATATGGCCTCAAATCAATTTAATTATTTTAAAATAGAGCAATATTTTTCCAATATTCCACCTATATTGCTTTAAGTTAATTTAATATTAAAATTGACCAATGTTCGTTCAATATTCGGCCAAAGCTCTTCTAGTATTTGACCAATATTCAACCTCTATGGCTCAAGTTAATTATATAATTATAATATTGACCAAAATTTGTCCAATTTTCAACTAATATAACTTATCCAGTTTGAAAATTCATTCATGGTTCTGAACGTCTGAACTTCTTATAGTGAAGTGGTTTATTATAAAATAATTAAAAAAAGGCTTATAATCGACTTCACGTTAATTTTATTATTGAAAACAATTAGTGTGACCGCGGTTTCGCTATAATAGATATAGCATCTACGGACTTTTACATATACATATAATGGGACATCTTTAACATTCTGGTCATAAATAACACTAAGGACATTACACAATTAATAAATTAGGTTACAGATTAAAAATATGCATTTTCAGTGGCATGAATTAGGCATAAAATTAACGTGAAGTCGATTATAAGCCTTTTTTAATTATTTTATAATATAACTTAGTTAATTTAATTTTAATAAAATAGACCAATATTCGTTCAAAATTTAACTTATATGGCTTCAAATTAATTTAATTGTTATAAAATATACCAATATTTGTTCAATATTCGACCTATATGGCTTTGTTAATTTATTTTTAGTAGTAGACCAATATTCGTCCAAAATTCGTCCAGTATTCAACCAATATTCAACCACTAGGGCTTCAAGTTAATTAATTAATTATAAAATTGACCAAAATTTGTCTAATATTCAACTAATATTTGTCTAATATTCAACTAATATGGCTAAGGGCGTAGAGGTTTTTGGCCTATGGGGGGGGGTACAAACCAAAAAAACTTGGCGCCCCTACAAAATCAAAATTGGCACCCAAAAAATACCCTCAAGAAAAAAACTTTTTCCCTGACGGTTTCTACCAAACTTGGCAACTTGGCGCCCCTACAAAATTGGTAATTACCCCCATTTCCCCTCTCATCTACGCCCTTGAATATGGCTCAGTTACTTTAATATTAATTAATACACCAATTTACCAACATAGACCAAGATTTGTTTAATATTCGACCTATATGGCCATATATGACTTTAAGTTTATTTAATAAGAATAAAATAGACCAGTATTCGATTAAAAATTTAAGTTACTTTTTTATGATGAATTTACGTATATATAAAGTAAAAACCGCTACTATATAACCTTTGTATATCGTAAAAATAACGTAAGTTAAAAAATAAAATAAATTTAAAAGTAATTTATTGGTCATAATACGAAAAAATACAATACAATAGTCAATTTTTTGTGGTAACGCCGGTTAACCAAGTCCTGGACTTAGGGGATGCTTAATTAAGTAGAATAGTACGAGGTTAAAAACAAACATAAACATAAACATAAACAAACCTGTAAGTATCTCTTTTCTGTTTTATTGATGAGTTAAAAAAGAAATACGTAAGTTAGGGGCTTGGTTATTAACCGCTGCTCCACAAAAAATCGGCTAATAACTCTTAAATGCTCTAAAAAATCAAATTAAAATTGCATTTAAAAATTATGTCAAATAAGCTACCTGTATCTCAAAAATAAAAGCTAGGAGACAACAAATTTTATTTCGATAGTTATAATAATGTCAAGAAACGGGAAACCCGGTATTTTATACAGCCTGTTTCAGAACTCGCGTACAGAAATTTGAGGGTATATTAAAAACCCTCTGGAAAATATGAAAAAAATTTCAAAAAAATCCAACTTCAATACTTATTAAAAGGGAAGCTATTTAATCTGATCAATCCTGTTGCTGATGTTAAATTACCTACAAATTAGTTTTCCCTATTTATGAGTAACTATGGTTGCATTTTAATTGTTGACGCGTACATTGTTTGAGACTTTCAACTTTAGAATCTTTTTAGGTTATTATATTTTGACAAAATTGACAGAGGCTATCAAATATTCTATTTTTATAGGGTCACTCCATCTGGCGGTGGTTTTTTGACATTAATGAATATTTATGTCACATTATTAATGTGACATTAATCACCGTGTCAACCTACAGAATATGTACCTACAATAATTAAATTTGCTTCCATAGCTACAAATTCAACTTTTAAAGGTAATTTAACACCAGCAACAGTATTGGTCCACTTAAAGCATTCTTATTTTTGAATTGAACGAAGATGGATTTTTTTTTACATTTTTTTTCATATTTTCCTGAGGGTTTTTAATATACCCTCAAATTTCTGTACGCGAGTTCTGGAACAGGCTGTATATGGCATACTTTTTACCTTGTAGGTAAATTCGATTAAACGATTAAATCTGACTTAGATTAAAATGTGTGTTATATGGCAGCTGCATAATAAGCTCTTATAGAATCTTATTAAAGCGAATAGTCAGTGCCGTACTGGCTAAGCATGTATTTTATTGGGCAAATTTAACACCCATAACTCCGAAAATAAGCATTTTTAGGCATATCTTTATAAAAGCTTTATACTCAAATAAAAAATAGTTATTTTTGGTACTAGTGGGTAAAGTAAGATATTGTCCATGAGAAAATTAACGTGCGAGGCGTCAGCCAAGCAGGTTAATTTTCGAGAGGGCAATATCGGTTTACCCATGAGTGCCATACAAGTTTTATCCAATAAATAGCTTAGGAATTCATATTTTTATTAAAAATTTTAATGACATTTATAAGAAAATAATTTGACAAGTGACAGTTGAGTGGGTAAAATAAATAATTATCCACTCAATAAAGTAAAAGCCACGCGGGGGTTATTATTGAGTTTATCTATTTAAAATAAAGCTGGTAATTGTCTTATTATCTGTATGTATTGGATAAAAATCCTTATATGTAATAACATGGTATCTAACAATTTTTTCAGTGTTAATTTTTCTAACTAGGTTAAAATAAATAAAAAAGAATAAAATTTAGATATGATAGTACTGCACAAAGGGTTTCAAGAAACCTGTCTGTGTGTGTTATAATTTTATATTTATTAAATATATTTAATAAATAAAAAATTTAAATTAATGAGATGAAATATATCAATAAAATATAGATCAAAAAATCAATACTTAATTTAATATTTAATTATTATTATTATTATTCAGCATATTCTCGGAATAATATTAGTCTACAACAATAACTTATCTTTCTTGAATATAGGTATTAATGCAATTTATATATGTCACATGTTATTAACATATTTATTTTACTACCCAAGTAACCCGCTTAGATTTTACAGCTTAAATTGGCTGTGCCTCGCATTTTAAACCAGCGTTTAGCTTTATTTCGGCAATTTAATTAGCTGTATTTAGGATTTTTTATTAAGCTCTTCTTAACACTTTACATTCACTGTAATAGCTATAATCGACTTGGCGCAACCAATAAATAGTACAAAACTAAACCACAGCTATTTCGGTTATTTTTTAAATACTTAACAACAATAATAGAAATAGAAAATAATAGAAATTTAATGCATTTTAAAACCGCTTAATGCTAGCATTATTGCCTAGAGTCACTCAATCTTATTGTCAAAATGGTTATCCATCCGGCGGTAAATAATGGAACTAATTAATTACAGAAATCTGTAACCTAAAATAATATATTTCGTACAGGAAGCTTGTCTTACTTACAGCATATAGAGCCCGCTAATAGATGGCCATGATGTAATAGCTTCGCTATTTTTTTGCTTTCCTTAGTAAAAAAAAGATGAAAATCTACAAAAAAAATATAACTTATGAAACTTTTTTACTGTTAAAAACATAATATCCTGTAAATAACATTTATTGAAAATTTTCGGACCGTGTATAAAGAAAAATAAATAAAAAAATTAAAAAAAACTTTATTAACATCAATTTATTTTAACTAATCTTCACTATTTTTGAGGCGCGTGAAATATAACAAGTTATCATAAAAATATTTCACAATATTATCTTATTCGCACTTAAATTGTGTGTCAAAGAACTTGTAAAAGTTCATATGTTATCACAATAAATAATATATTGCTATTTTATCTAACAAAGATATTTCGTGAACAGAGAACAGAGTAAAGCTTATGATAATATTATATTATTAAATTCCCTAAATTTGTAATAAAGAATTTAGATATTTTTATCGCTTTATGTTGCAACAAGAAAATACAGAATATACCTGTTATCTATCTTTAGAATATTTGTAAAATCGATATTCCAGCTTACGTGAAATCCTCATAGCAACCATATAATGACTTTCCTAAGGGCCACTTGCACCAAATTTTGGTACGGGATTAACTCAGCTAAACCGAGTTTAAGTTAAAAAGGCTGAGTTCTGATTGGTCAGCCGTCAATTTAATCCAAGTTTAAAGTTAAACCAGCATTGGTGCAAGTGGCCCTAAATTGGCCAAATGCTTTCGCTCAAACCACTTCAAATCTCGTTTACAGAAATCTGTCACAGCCAAGCTAGCTTTAATTTGACAACGGATACATAGTAAGAGACACTTTAAAGCTGCTTGTGTTACTTGGGAATGCGGAGGTTTTGAATTGAATTAAAAATTTTAAAAATCAAACCACACAATTTTACGTGGTACTTGTCTAGATAGAAAACTCTTTCACAATTTTCCCTAGACAAGCCCTAATCTCACGAACCCGCCTTGGAAAATATCTACAATGTAGATTCTACATGGTTCTCATGGTTCTCAGTGACTTAGAATAGACTATCCAATATTGGTTCCATACAATAGTTATTTATGGTACTAGTGGGTAAAGTAAGATATTGCCCATGAGTGCCATACAAGGTTTTATCCAATAAATAGCTTAGGAATTCATATTTTTATTAAAAATTTTAATGACATTTACAAGAAAATAATTTATCAAGTGACAGTTGAGTGGGTAAAATAAATAATTATCCACTCAATAAAGTAAAAGCCACGCTGGGGTTATTATTGAGTTCATCTATTTAAAATAAAGCTGGTAATTGTCTTATTATCTGTATGTATTGGATTTATTTATTTATTTATTTATTTATCTTGTAGTTTTTAATACAGAGGCGTAGATGGCCTAGATATTATTGCTTTAGATGAGTAACTTCTAAATAAATAAAAAATATTGTTTTTCTTCCAGCGTACTAAAATGTTCATGTTTTATAACTGAACACACTAGTTAGAAGTGATCTATTTTTTTACAGTAAAAAAATGAGTACATTGTTGTACGCCGTAAAAAAAAGTTATTTAGCAAAACCCCCACTGGCGGCAGCAGTCTTTGACTTTGATGACAGCCATACTTCAAACTTGTTTGTTTATTATGTAAACAGGTGGTTGACTCGAGATTCTGTGCAAAAACCTTGTGTGAAATTGATTAAAAATGATTGAAGAAGAATATATGGTTTATACACCTACAAATCTCTCCGAAATTGCAAATGCTAC
>CAUEHQ010000013.1:0-81025 GCA_958510825.1 Brachypterus glaber | reverse complement strand
TGTTTACCTCATTTTTTTGTGCAACATAAATAGATATCTGTAAAATATGTGCAAAATATTTAGTTAATTTTTTTACAACATAAATAAATACCTGTAAAAAATATATTCAGAAATAAAAATATTTACTTTCAAAATTCCATCATTCATCGTTTTTCTCAATGCTTTTAATTTCAAGAATGTTTAAGGTTGCACCATGAATTAATAAAATACCAAACTATTTTGAAATCCTAATGAATCAATTAATTAATCAACTGGATTAGTTTAATCTCATAAATAAATATTTCAAGCATTAGATACACTATTAATCAAATCAATGAAAACAATAATGTAATTTAAATTCAATTAAAACGCTTAACTAAATTATTTTAATACACTAATTAATAATATTATTTTTCTTCAAGCGTACTAAAATGTTCATATTTTATAACTGAACACACTAGTTAGAAGTGATATATTTTTTTACAGTAAAAAAAATGAGTTAATTGTTGTACGCAGAAAAAAAAGTTAGTTAGCAAAACCACCACTGGCGCTCCATGGCGGCAGTACTCTTTGACTTTGATGACAGCCATACTTCAAACTTGTTTGTTTATATGTAAATAGGTGGTTGACTTGAGATTCTGTGCAAAAACCTTGTGTGAAATTGATTAAAAATGATTGAAGAAGAATATATGGTTTATACACCTACAAATCTCTCCGAAATTGCAAGACAAGTTACCATCGAAATCGTGTAGGATTTAGCCTACGAAAAAAATTTAAAATGAGCTAAGGTTTAAGTTTATTTCGAAAGGGTTTTATTGGCCTATTTTAATAAAAAAACATACTTTATTACTGAATAAATTAAATTCAAAAATTAATATTTAAAAAAATGTATATAGGCTGCTTGAAGGAAAAATAGTATGTTTCACTCAGAGTAAAAGTGCTTTTTTACTCTCTGTAGTTTCCGGACTCCGTTTCGCGTCGTCCGTAAATTCTACAGACTAGTAAAAAAAAGCTTCACTTTTCCTCTTAGTAAAATAATATACTATTGTTTAGATTTACTTAAGCTTATAAAGGTTATCCTTATAGGGTCATTTGATCGTTTCTTGCTTTGTCTAGTTAGTCTTGTTTGGGCGGTTGGTCAGTTTGGGAGTTTTGGCGAGTTCAAAAACCCATCTATTCACTAAAACACAAGAAAAAGAACTAGACAAAATGTTTTTCTTTGAAAAACAAAAACAAAATTACTTAGGAAATTATAAATAATCAATAAAAAAGGACACGTATCACCATATGAAGTTTGATTTGTTAATTTTAAGGATGCCAATAGTATTTCCAAGCAAGTTAGTGTTGCAAAAATTCAACAAATTACTTTAAAGTTGCCAGAAACCTTTAACATAATTATGAAAATATAACCTCCGTAGTCTATTTTTAATCCTTTTGAGTAGGTGAATATAGACTCGCAGTTGTTTTAAATCTAAGTAACTTTGTAAAGGGTGAAACTTGTATACTTAAAGCTTTATCTCAGTGACGGTAAAAACAATTTCAAAAATTGTTTTTTTTTTTAATTTCATATCTTCTTACATACTCTTAAAATGGTAATAAAACAAAAACATAGTTTTCTTTAAAAACATAGTGGACTTTTTAAATTCCAGAAACAGTAACATTTTATTAGCTTATTTTTAGGACGAAGTTACATTAACTCGAGGGAATAAAGTTACCATAGCAATTTTACAATTTCATTATTTGACAATAACGTTAAAAATCTAAGTAATTACCATTTTAAATTACCTTCCAGTTACTGTGGTAACCTTATTCTTTCGAGTTAATAAACTTAGTGTTTAGATAATCAAAAGAAAGTGTCTTTTGTTGAAAAATGTAATAAAATCGATGACTTATGTATAGAAAAACTTTGTTTTAAAAATAAATCAATACATTTTAGCTGTTTCTGAAATATTAAATTAAGTTGGTATCGCTACACTATGTTTAAGAAAACCATGCTCTGGCTTTATCACCTTTTCAAAAGTTGTTAATAAGATTTAAAATAAAAATGCTCGACTGGGTTCATTCTTAAATACGTTCTACTGTACAAGTAAAGCAAATCCATTAAAAAAATTTAAGCCTCCAGTTACGAGACACGGTTTTCTTTACTTGTATATTTCTTAATATCGTAATAATTATAGGACACTTTTGCGTCACAGTATTTTGGGATACTTTTTCGTAACGGTTCTAGCATCCTTCCCCCGTCTAAAACATATTATTGTAAAAAATTTGTAAAATTGCTCTTACCATTACTAAGATACAGCTCTAAGTATTCGAGTTTTGATCACCCTGTACACGTTTAGGTCCATAAATAATCTATATCTTCTAGAACATAATGATTATTTTTTATATGCACTAGGCGCAAAAAGTAAAAGATATTAAAAAACATCCTAAATTTTTAGGTGATTTTTAAAAGGCTGTAATTTGGCGAAAAATGGTCATAGAGCAATGATAAAAAAGCAAATTTAAGCTTCAAATCTCTTGTTTAAAGATCCTGAGTTTAAATTATTTTATCATTGACCGTTTATGAGTATTCATAAAAAAATCAGCTGTATTTTTTTTAATTTTTGCTTGCCTATCAAAGGTCCACGGTGTTCAATATTTTTTTTTTATTTCACATAAAAACACGTTTTGCTTAATTCTTCTTTGATTTAAGCGTTTTTTATGCGAGAAACTTAATTAAAAAAAGAAAAGGTTAAAAAGTTGCATTTTTAGTACTTTTTGCTTGACTTGGGATTACATTGCAAATGATGGATAGACTAGGGATATTTTTGTTTATTTTTCCAACCCCTAACTATCCCAAAGAAAAAGCTGCGATTTTTTTTCCGAATGATGGAAATAATCACTTTTGCTAAAAATTAATAAAGGATACATTTTTATTTTCTTATTAATTACACAGCCCTGCAAATTTACCTTTTTTATGCTTCATGGATCAGAATATATGATTTTGGATAACTTGGGTATGCTGATTTCAAATCTGTCTTTAGTTTTTTTCCATCAAGTCAGAATTTTGCACAAATGAAAAAATCCAGTTTGAAAATTCATTCATGGTTCTGAACGTCTGAACTTCTTATAGTGAAGTGGTTTATTATAAAATAATTAAAAAAGGCTTATAATCGACTTCACGTTAATTTTATTATTGAAAACAATTAGTGTGACCGCGGTTTCGCTATAATAGATATAGTCCGTAGATGCTATATCTATTATAGCGAAACCGCGGTCACACTAATTGTTTTCAATAATAAAATTAACGTGAAGTCGATTATAAGCCTTTTTTAATTATTTTATAAAATGAAAAAATAGTAAAACAAATATATATATATAATAAAACATGATAAAATATACATTTGAAGAAGAAGAAGAAGAGCAAAAACCGCCTATTAATATTTAGGAGCTCTTATTTATAGTACACGGAAAAAAAAATTATAGCTAGGAGCGCTATAACACACATACCAAGCAAATTATAATCGCTTATTATATAAATACAAGGCTTTCTCTTACAATTATGGCAGTCAGTGTAAAAATTTATATGAAATACTTTAATTGTTTAGTGAATAATAAAATATAACAAATAGTATGGCATTTATAGCTTAAATAGATTTAATTATTGTCCGTGCTAATAATTTTTATAATATAATAAAATTTCTGTAAATTTATAATAGTGCCTGTAATAAATATAATCGTGTCTGTAATATATATAATCGTTTCCAATTTATTTTTAACATTATTAGTTATTGTGTCCCTTATAATCTATAGCTTAAATCACTATAATTTGCCACTGTTACCAAATATCTTATAATGTATAGCGCAGAGCCCACTAATTTCTTTCCGTGTAAAATATCGGCAACAAAGCGATTTTTTCAATGACCGAAAATGGAAAAATTACAACAATTTTAAAAAATCATATCTTCACCAAAAAAATTTTTTGAAATCTTTTTATGCTTGAAGCCTCTAGTAATAAGATATAGATAATATAAAAAAGTTTTATCAAAATCCGCTACATTCAATCACCAAGGTGGTATTGATTCATACAGAAATACCAATATGTTTTAAGTCATTACTGTAATTTTTGTACATAAAATAGCCAAAAAAGACACTTTTGATACTGTGTAATTTATTCGATTTTCTGCGAATATTCAAATAAAACATGAAATTATTTTTTAAAGGTTTAAATAATCCTGGGTTATTTTTAAGTCAATTGCGTTAATTAGAGTTATCATTTAGACATGTGTTAATTCATAAATGTATTTTTGTACCTAAGGGCATATCCACAGCCTCGCAAAATAAGCATAGTACATAAGAATGCGAAGCCGTGATTGGCTTGATGTTCTGTCATGTATCTTGTAAGCCAATCACAGTATCGCATTCTTATGTACTATGCGTGTTATGCGAGTCTGTGGATATGCCTTAAACAAGACTAATAAGTCACATTTGAAACATATTTTTTGCGAAAATTCGGTAAAAAATCAGGTTTTAAATGTAACTTAATCGTTTGGTTTACTTGCAAAAAATGACATTTATGACTTAAACACATGACATGACTAAATGACAACTCAAATTAACCCAATTGACTTAAAATTAACCAAGGATTATTCAAACCTATTAATATATATATAATAATTCCACGTTTTAAATCAATATTCGCAAAAAATCGATAAAATAACACAGTATCAAAAGTGTCTTTTTAGGCTTTTGTATGTACAAAAAATATATTTATAACTTATAATATGTATAATTACCAGTTTTGAATCTGGGTCCGCACAAACCTCATATTGTATTCGGCAACTCAATATTTTACTCAAATTTAACAACTTTAAGAAAGGTATGGGGGTACAAAATGTTGAGTCAGGACGCTCATTTTTTGTGGAGTACCACCAAGGTGTTTAACATTTTCCTGACCCAAGCATTTTTGATTTCAAAGAAGTACCTTTTTACTACACCCTATAGTATATTAAACTTCAAAATGCACTGAGTGTAAACAAACGCAAGTGACAACAACGGATTTAGTGACAGGGTAGGACTCAAAACAAAATATTTCTATATAGCGCCCCATTGTAATGCATTGCACGCTTCTTCGCAAGTACTCACGTACTGACCTGTTTAATTTTCTACATCCCTACTCTCGCAACATTCGAGTGTTCTAACCAATAAAACCACGCGCCAGCTGTGTTTTATTTTCTTCTACTTCATATTGAAGTTAAATATACTACAATAGGCAGTACCCAGAACTACTAGTTTAACCTATCCACGTTTATTTTCTATAAAATTTTAACAAATTAAGATAATCTTCAAATTTAGAATAAAGAGTACCGTATACGCCAATTATTGACAAAAGCCAGTTTTTTATATTAAATAATTTGCCAGTTATTTCGTTTTTGGCACTTTAAGTACATTCTCTTAAGAAACGCTCTGACTTTTGGGAGAAAATTATGCGTATATTAATAGAGTTCTTGATCTGTTTTCGATCATATTTGCTACTTTAATATAGGTCGGCAATTTAAGTCGTATTCATTAAGTTAATGATTTTCGTTGCTTCAAAGCAAATACCAATACTTAACTGAAAATCAACCATATCCGCACCAAATCACCAGATGGTGTTTTATTTTCAAACAGTAATTATGTTACATTTGCCTTTTGATCAAATTTTATTTATGTTTCTGGTTATACCTGTAATGAGAATAGAAGAAACAATAAATAAATAGAATCTATAATTTATTATTTTCTTTTTAATTATTTTAACGATTTATCAACAATTTTATTATTTTTTTTTATTAGGCAAAATTTTTAAACTTTGGTAAGGTATTGACTAATAATATTTTTTAGGTAAAGAAAATATAGCAGATAAGTAATATTTTAAACGCAATATGTACCAGCGCATCTAGAAATAGGTGCGCCTGATAAGAACATTTTAATTTTATTTTCTGTTTTAGATTTTTTATCGATATAAATAATAATTGAGGCGAAATGGCTCAAATTAATAATACAATAAATAAAGTTTAGAAGTATTCTTTTTTTAATAAAAGTTCACCAGTATCTAAGGACGTTGGTGCTATTCAAGAATAACGTGACCTATTTTTGACCAATTGACACCACCGCCTTCATCATCTTCCGTCACTTTTTCCTAACCCTATAAAATAGAAAAGAAATTACGTTACCTTTTGGCAAATACCCCATGCATATTTTTATACTATGAGCTAGAGCAGTATTATACGGTAGTTTCGAATTCTCCAAAATCACCAAAAAAAAACTCCTAGATGAAAACATTCTTGTTTCAATGAAAAATAACAATTTTTTTTGAAAATGTCCGTCTGTCCGTCCTACCCTTGGTCCGATGTCACGTTTTCGTGTAGACGATAACTCAAGAACAAATAATCCCATCCACTCGAAAATTTTTATTTTTTTTATTTTTTTTTATTTTTTTTAATTTTTTTATTTTTTTTCAATTTTTCGTTTTTCGAAAAAGAAAGTAAAAAAAAAATGTTAAAATTGTTATAATTACATACCTTCAAGGCTTGTTTTATATATATTAATATTTTTTTAATAAAAAAAAACTAAGATTCAAAGCGTCTACGGATAAAAAAACAGGATCTCATTTAAGCAATTATTTTTAAAACACCTATACTAGAAATAAAGAATACTATATATTGGTAGATACTATTTTATAAAAACACACAAATGATAAAAAGTTAATAAATTTTATTTTAAAAGTTTGGAAAAAATCCAGTTTGAAAATTCATTCATGGTTCTGAACGTCTGAACTTCTTATAGTGAAGTGGTTTATTATAAAATAATTAAAAAAGGCTTATAATCGACTTCACGTTAATTTTATTATTGAAAACAATTAGTGTGACCGCGGTTTCGCTATAATAGATATAGTCCGTAGATGCTATATCTATTATAGCGAAACCGCGGTCACACTAATTGTTTTCAATAATAAAATTAACGTGAAGTCGATTATAAGCCTTTTTTAATTATTTTATAAAATGAAAAAATAGTAAAACAAATATATATATATAATAAAACATGATAAAATATACATTTGAAGAAGAAGAAGAAGAGCAAAAACCGCCTATTAATATTTAGGAGCTCTTATTTATAGTACACGGAAAAAAAAATTATAGCTAGGAGCGCTATAACACACATACCAAGCAAATTATAATCGCTTATTATATAAATACAAGGCTTTCTCTTACAATTATGGCAGTCAGTGTAAAAATTTATATGAAATACTTTAATTGTTTAGTGAATAATAAAATATAACAAATAGTATGGCATTTATAGCTTAAATAGATTTAATTATTGTCCGTGCTAATAATTTTTATAATATAATAAAATTTCTGTAAATTTATAATAGTGCCTGTAATAAATATAATCGTGTCTGTAATATATATAATCGTTTCCAATTTATTTTTAACATTATTAGTTATTGTGTCCCTTATAATCTATAGCTTAAATCACTATAATTTGCCACTGTTACCAAATATCTTATAATGTATAGCGCAGAGCCCACTAATTTCTTTCCGTGTAAAATATCGGCAACAAAGCGATTTTTTCAATGACCGAAAATGGAAAAATTACAACAATTTTAAAAAATCATATCTTCACCAAAAAAATTTTTTGAAATCTTTTTATGCTTGAAGCCTCTAGTAATAAGATATAGATAATATAAAAAAGTTTTATCAAAATCCGCTACATTCAATCACCAAGGTGGTATTGATTCATACAGAAATACCAATATGTTTTAAGTCATTACTGTAATTTTTGTACATAAAATAGCCAAAAAAGACACTTTTGATACTGTGTAATTTATTCGATTTTCTGCGAATATTCAAATAAAACATGAAATTATTTTTTAAAGGTTTAAATAATCCTGGGTTATTTTTAAGTCAATTGCGTTAATTAGAGTTATCATTTAGACATGTGTTAATTCATAAATGTATTTTTGTACCTAAGGGCATATCCACAGCCTCGCAAAATAAGCATAGTACATAAGAATGCGAAGCCGTGATTGGCTTGATGTTCTGTCATGTATCTTGTAAGCCAATCACAGTATCGCATTCTTATGTACTATGCGTGTTATGCGAGTCTGTGGATATGCCTTAAACAAGACTAATAAGTCACATTTGAAACATATTTTTTGCGAAAATTCGGTAAAAAATCAGGTTTTAAATGTAACTTAATCGTTTGGTTTACTTGCAAAAAATGACATTTATGACTTAAACACATGACATGACTAAATGACAACTCAAATTAACCCAATTGACTTAAAATTAACCAAGGATTATTCAAACCTATTAATATATATATAATAATTCCACGTTTTAAATCAATATTCGCAAAAAATCGATAAAATAACACAGTATCAAAAGTGTCTTTTTAGGCTTTTGTATGTACAAAAAATATATTTATAACTTATAATATGTATAATTACCAGTTTTGAATCTGGGTCCGCACAAACCTCATATTGTATTCGGCAACTCAATATTTTACTCAAATTTAACAACTTTAAGAAAGGTATGGGGGTACAAAATGTTGAGTCAGGACGCTCATTTTTTGTGGAGTACCACCAAGGTGTTTAACATTTTCCTGACCCAAGCATTTTTGATTTCAAAGAAGTACCTTTTTACTACACCCTATAGTATATTAAACTTCAAAATGCACTGAGTGTAAACAAACGCAAGTGACAACAACGGATTTAGTGACAGGGTAGGACTCAAAACAAAATATTTCTATATAGCGCCCCATTGTAATGCATTGCACGCTTCTTCGCAAGTACTCACGTACTGACCTGTTTAATTTTCTACATCCCTACTCTCGCAACATTCGAGTGTTCTAACCAATAAAACCACGCGCCAGCTGTGTTTTATTTTCTTCTACTTCATATTGAAGTTAAATATACTACAATAGGCAGTACCCAGAACTACTAGTTTAACCTATCCACGTTTATTTTCTATAAAATTTTAACAAATTAAGATAATCTTCAAATTTAGAATAAAGAGTACCGTATACGCCAATTATTGACAAAAGCCAGTTTTTTATATTAAATAATTTGCCAGTTATTTCGTTTTTGGCACTTTAAGTACATTCTCTTAAGAAACGCTCTGACTTTTGGGAGAAAATTATGCGTATATTAATAGAGTTCTTGATCTGTTTTCGATCATATTTGCTACTTTAATATAGGTCGGCAATTTAAGTCGTATTCATTAAGTTAATGATTTTCGTTGCTTCAAAGCAAATACCAATACTTAACTGAAAATCAACCATATCCGCACCAAATCACCAGATGGTGTTTTATTTTCAAACAGTAATTATGTTACATTTGCCTTTTGATCAAATTTTATTTATGTTTCTGGTTATACCTGTAATGAGAATAGAAGAAACAATAAATAAATAGAATCTATAATTTATTATTTTCTTTTTAATTATTTTAACGATTTATCAACAATTTTATTATTTTTTTTTATTAGGCAAAATTTTTAAACTTTGGTAAGGTATTGACTAATAATATTTTTTAGGTAAAGAAAATATAGCAGATAAGTAATATTTTAAACGCAATATGTACCAGCGCATCTAGAAATAGGTGCGCCTGATAAGAACATTTTAATTTTATTTTCTGTTTTAGATTTTTTATCGATATAAATAATAATTGAGGCGAAATGGCTCAAATTAATAATACAATAAATAAAGTTTAGAAGTATTCTTTTTTTAATAAAAGTTCACCAGTATCTAAGGACGTTGGTGCTATTCAAGAATAACGTGACCTATTTTTGACCAATTGACACCACCGCCTTCATCATCTTCCGTCACTTTTTCCTAACCCTATAAAATAGAAAAGAAATTACGTTACCTTTTGGCAAATACCCCATGCATATTTTTATACTATGAGCTAGAGCAGTATTATACGGTAGTTTCGAATTCTCCAAAATCACCAAAAAAAAAACTCCTAGATGAAAACATTCTTGTTTCAATGAAAAATAACAATTTTTTTTGAAAATGTCCGTCTGTCCGTCCTACCCTTGGTCCGATGTCACGTTTTCGTGTAGACGATAACTCAAGAACAAATAATCCCATCCACTCGAAAATTTTTATTTTTTTTATTTTTTTTTATTTTTTTTAATTTTTTTATTTTTTTTCAATTTTTCGTTTTTCGAAAAAGAAAGTAAAAAAAAAATTTTAAAATTGTTATAATTACATACCTTCAAGGCTTGTTTTATATATATTAATATTTTTTTAATAAAAAAAAACTAAGATTCAAAGCGTCTACGGATAAAAAAACAGGATCTCATTTAAGCAATTATTTTTAAAACACCTATACTAGAAATAAAGAATACTATATATTGGTAGATACTATTTTATAAAAACACACAAATGATAAAAAGTTAATAAATTTTATTTTAAAAGTTTAACTTCATAAACAAATTAACAAAAAAGCTCACTTCCTGGGTAAAAGATCAAATAAATTGTCAAAATAAGAAGGTATAATATAGACATTAACTAGAAAAATGTTTTTTAACACATACATATTTTTCATTTCGGAAACGTAAAAAACTAATTCTATTTTTTTCCTACAAAATCAAAATCTTACGTACTGTATCACATGTAATAAAAAAGGTGAGTTAAACAATTTAAAAAAAAAAAAAATAAAAAAAATATATAATAAATATAAATAACATTTTTTTCTGTCCGGATATGAAATTTACCATTCGTGTAGAAACACCCATATATATTAAACCAAGTAAAGAACTTTCACTTTCGGGTTTAGACCGTGTTAATGGATTTTCACTTTCCGACGTTTCGTCTCTTACTACTAGTGACATCTTCAGGGATTAATCTGAAACTAAGTTTCGAATCAACTTGTGTCACTATTTATGACGAGTTGTGGTTATTCACCCGTGACGAGGTTTTTCCTATCAAAGACTTCCATATTGCAGGTAAGTCTTTGATAGGAAAAACCTCGTCACTGGTGAATAACCACAACTCGTCATAAATAGTGACACAAGTTGATTCGAAACTTAGTTTCAGATTAATCCCTGAAGATGTCTCTAGTAGTAAGAGACGAAACGTCGGAAAGTGAAAATCCATTAACACGGTCTAAAGCCGAAAGTGAAAGTTCTTTATATCTTAATGGCCGTGAAAGCTTAAAATCTAAAAATTAAACCAAGTGTTGAAAAAGATGCAGTAACTTATTGGGGGCCATATTTCTCTAAGATCTGTAAAACATAGAACCCCAACAGCTTATTTTCATGCCCAGATATAGGTAGACAAGTTTTTTGCTTTTTTGGACGAACCTGTGTTTTAGTTTCTCAAGTTAAAGTGTGCGTTGTATAATGGAATTTAAAAATAATGGCATATAGTTTCTCTCATTACTTATATGATACGTCGCAATCGAAAAGTTTAAAATTTTAAGTTTTAATATTTGATATAAGTAATATCAAATATTAAAACATAGGTAAAGGTTGTGGCAAACAATGCTCAGGGATAAGTTTTAAAAGGGAACTTCCCATATTTGAGCAGCAAAACATATTGTCGCATTTGACGACTTGAGAAGATAGTTGCTGCTTCTCACATGGATGGTATGCTAATCCATGTCTTTGTCTATAATTTGATTGGGTCCATTTCTGATTCATTTGGGTTAATGTACCGAATATATCAATAATTAAATTGGGCAATGTATTAGATAGGACTTAACCCGCTGTGGCCAAAGTGCCTTAATGTAACGTTTTCTTCTTAATGAAAACGTCACGTTAAGGCACTTTAACTGTGGCAAAGTTTTTAAGTCCTAAATCCTCGTCGATGGTTTGGCATGTATTATGGCTTCCAAAGTATTGTGTCAAAGAATGACGCCACCTAGCTCTTTACTAGTGTTGCCGCCTAAGGCCTATCGTCTCGCTATCGTCTCGTTATCGCTGAACAGAACGATAGCGAGAGGTGGAAAAATATCGTATCGTTGTAACGATAACGAGAGGCCTCTCGCCCGTAACGAGACCGAAGTGAGAGCGATAAGTATCGTACAGTCAGAGACAGTCGAATGTGGAAGCCACCTAAAATCAGATAAAAATATTTGACACAAACGTCATTATTTAATTTTTGAAAAAAAGCAAAAATTTTCTCCCTTTCACCAAACCGATTTTGCTCAAAAACGAACTTGTCGAAGATAATATAAAAAACATCTGCATACCAAATTTCAAGTCTCTAGCTCAAAGCGTTCCGAAGTTATCGTGGATACAGACAGACAGATAGATAGATAGACAGACCGACAGACACCAGACAGACATACATACCGACAGACAGATATATTTTTTTGTTTATTTTGATTTTTATCGACATTTCCGGAAAAAATAAGATGATTTAGTTAAAAATATGTTTGCTTTTTTTTATAATCACAATACTTTCTTTGTGAGAAAGTAAAAATGGGAAAGCAAAATATATAAAGACTATTAAAATTTATTTTTAGCACTCAAATCCTACTAACAGCAGCTCTGGCCTTTTTGCCTTCTTTTAAATTACCCCTCGTATTAGTCAGATACTACCGTACTTACTATAAGTCTAATTAGGTACTTGATGCAACTGCCAGGAGTTCATATTTTTACATCTGCTATAAAAATAGGACAATGTTGAAGCAATTACTGCTTGCGATACGATTTAAAAAGATAAAAGCCTTTTATAATGGTCACATATATGCAGCCAAATATCTTTTTACAAAGATATATGCATTTTAGAAATTTTTGACATATCCTTTTTAAATGTGACATTTGAGACAAATTCATTTAACTAATATTAGATGGCTGAAATATTCAACTCTTACGGTGGAACTATAAGTATCGTTATCGCGAGAGGTAGGCGATAACGAGAGGCCTCTCGTTATCGTTTGTGCGAGAAGATAATCTTTAAAATATCGCATCGTAGTTGCGATACGAGAGGTATTTATTGGCGATAACTATCGCTTTAGGCAGCAACACTACTCTTTACTGAGTGGTTTCATCTTTTGCTTAACTCTATTATACACACTGCGGCAAGGGACGTTTGTCGATATGAACAATGCATCTAAATTTTTGGTAACAACAGAGTTGCCTCTGAAATAGTTTATGTAGAGCGGGAATCTTCTTTTAGCCCTCCAGCTTCAAGAAGATTCTGATAGGTTTAGGGATTTTTCTTGATGCATAATCTTCTTCCTGTTCTTCATCTGAGTTTGGGGCTTCATTTCTTTCCGGTTCTTCATTTGATGTGGCGTCATCAGTTTTCTTTTTTGTCTGAGGTAGACTGGTCTTCTTTGTGTTCTTCATCAGATGTGGCCTCATCTTTTTCATGGTCTTTATCTAGTTTTGCATTACATTATTTACTCCCGTTCATCTGAGTTTGCTGTTGAAGCTGCTTTGAGCTTCTTTTTTGCTACAACCTGGACAAAATCAGAAAACTCAGGTTAGAGGTATACTTGCTATATATCTAAGGCATAAGAATAAGCTATTGAGGAACTGTGTTTTCCATATCTTGCAGCAATGTATGCCGTGCTAAGCTAGAAACCAGTAACTTCATTTGTTTATAGCGATTTGATGTAAAAACGTTGCTTTGCGACAAATGGAGTTGCTGCTTTCTAGTTAAACACGGCAGTATATGGCCCCGAATAAGTTGCTGCGGCTTTTTCATAAACATTTGGTTTCATGTTTATGTCGGCGTATACAGATGGAATTAGTTGTCCGGGAGCAACAAGCCAAACATGATCTGGGAGCCTAACTTTATATTAAATCTGCATTAACAGTGAATTGTTTATTGGCAGTAGTAATGACTATGGGTACCTAGCTTTATCGTTTGACTTATAAAAAAACTCCAGCAATGTGTTTATCGATTTTAATAATCTTACGGGCACTGTATTTCCTTTTGTGGAATTAGGAATATGGGACATTAGTATTAAATATACACCACTCCTGCTGATTTTATACCCGTATTAGATTTTTAGACCTTCTGTTTATCAAGCCTTATAATGCTTCTTATATTCTCGATTCACTTTCTATTATTATCAGCAGTTCAATAAATTGCTATGCAGAAAATAGATTTTACAAGTAAAGGCTGGAAATCTTCTATCTCTGGACGTCCCACTTTATCTATTATGCTTTACTTTCGCCTTTAAGCTATCTCTGAGTTTTCTCAAACAAGTTCCTTCATCTATCTTTTTTCGTTTTTCGTACTTTTGACAAACATGATTATTTTAATTTTTATTTATTTTTTTATTCAGAATGAGATAGTTCTAAACTAATTTCCTTAAGGCATTTTGAAAAAGATCAGTGCTGATTCTCATATGGATGGCATGCCATTTCATTTTTATTAATTTAATTTTGTCCATTTCTGATTTATTTGTGAATAATTAAATTGGACCATAAATATGCATATATCAGATAGTCAATAGTCAATAGTCAATAGTATATATTTGTGTTAAAAATGGATTACACACGTCAGTAAAAAATACCTAAAAATAAATATAAAAATAAGTTAAGAACATAGACTTAAACGAACATACTTAAAAACATTGTAATTAAAAAATAAAATTTAAAATTTCAGTTATATATCATTAAAATTATTTGATATAAACTCTTCAAAGCTGTAAAATGCTTTTGATAAAAGATAACTTTTAATTGTTCTCTTAAATACTTTTAATTCTAATTCTCTCACTCTTAAGGGAAGCACATTATAAAACTTTATGGCATAGTAGTTAATTCCTGATTGGTTTCGACTTAGTCTGATAAATTTAGGACGAATATTTAATCCATTACGTGTATTGTTATCGGAAGTTAATGCATGTGTCCTATAATCATGAAAGTTTGTTTTAACATATACTAAGTTATCTAATATATATATGCAAGGTAGAGTTAAAATATTTAAAGAGATAAAGTAATTTTTACAATTATCACGGTAACCAACTCCAGCTAATATCCGAATGGCTCGTCTTTGTAGCTTAAAAATACGATCCCTGATACATGAGTGCCCCCAAGCCAAGAGGCCGTAGGTCATAGTGGACTGGAATAGTGAGAAGTATGCTGTACGTAATATTTGAGTTGAAAGGTAATTTGACAAATTACGAAGTAAGTAAATATTTGAGCAAAGTTTCTTAGCCAGATCATCGCCATGTTTATTCCATGTAAGTTTGGAGTCAATGTTAAGACCCAGAAATCTACCACTTTCAGAAGTCTCTGGTACAATATCAGTATCGCGTCGAAGAGTTACCAGAATATTAACAGTTTTACTTGTATTAAGGCTTAGACGATTACTATTAAACCACTGCGTAACCTTCGAGATTATATCCCTGTTTTTTTCCACAACGGAATCATGTGATTTGCCTTTTGACCCATAAGTTGTGTCATCTGCAAAGAGTTTTAAGATATCTGCTAGAGCTAGAAAAAAAGGTAGGTCATTTATAAAAATTAGGAATAGCAAAGGCCCTAAAATAGACCCTTGCGGCACCCCATTAATGATTTCCACCATTTTAGATCTAACATTATTTAGTAAAACACATTGTAATCTACTAGACAGATATGACAGAATAAGAGAACAACTTGTTGGATCAAAATTATAAAAATATAATTTGCGAAGCAATAGGTCAGGGCGTATACAGTCGAAGGCCTTAGTGAGATCAAGCAAAGTGAGCAAACAATAACCGCCATCCTCAGTACAATCCTGTAATTCTTCAATAAGAGCAAGGATAGCTTTAATGGTGGACCGTCCAACTCGAAAACCATATTGATGCTTATTAAAGAGATTATTGTTTTCAAAAAATGCTGTTATCTGCTTATGAAGAAGTCTTTCGAAAATTTTTGATATTATAGGAAGTAACGATATAGGTCTATAATTGTTTGCATCTCTAATGTTTCCTTTTTTGTATACAGGTATTACAGTAGCTATTTTCAAACATTTAGGAAAGACATTCTTCACAATACAGCAATTTATTAAGGTTGTCAAAGGAACAATAATTAACTCTTTAATATTTTTTACGAGCTGGACACTCAAACCATAAACATCCCTGCTCTTACTGTTTTTGAGGTTGTTTATTGTATCCCTGACTTCTATGAAAGACACCTCACGAAATTTGAACGCTTCCGCAGTTGGTACATTACTTTGAGACATAAGATCTATAGCGTCAATATTTGAAGCAGGTAGGGAATCGATAATTGACTGAGCTATGTTTTGAAAAAAGTCGTTAAAAACATCAGGCTCTATATCACAATAATTTTCATTACGTGACTGTTTTTTATTTTTATTTATTAAATTCCACATATATTTAGGATTATTATTATGTTCGCGAACGTAATTTTCATTTGCTTGGACTTTGGCTCTTTTTAACATTAATTTATATTTTGATTTATGCTCCTGCAGAAGTAATTTTAGTTCGTTGGTACCGCGAAGATTGTAAGAGTCTGTAAGAAAGTGGATAGTTTCCCTCATTCGTTTAAGCTCAGGAGTAAACCATTTAATGTTGTCGATTTTCGAAATTTTGTTTTTAGCGACTTTTTCCGGAAACGACTCATGCAAAGCATCAGTAATTACCGAATAAAATGTATCAAATGCTACTTCTGGATCCTTAATGTCTCTGGTGAATGACCAGTTGATCTGACTAACTTTGTCATGAAATATTTGCTTACCTCGCATTGTGATTGGCCTGTATAGATGTATAACTTCTTTATCTCTAAAATGCTCTGGAAAGTGAATTTTGAGCATAATTCCATGATGATCGGACATAAAAGTTTTAATTTGCTCCACCCTAAGAGGAAACTTAATATTGGTAAATATATTATCTATTGTGTTATTTTTTCTGGTAGTAAAATTAACTAAATTTCGTAAACCGTAGCTTTGACATAGATCACATAGTATTGAGGCATCGGTATCATTTTTAAAGTCATTTAAAGCATTTGAAAAGTGTACATTAAAGTCTCCCGCAACAATAACATTGTAACTATTAAAGTCAATTTTATTAAAAGCAGATGAAATAACTTCTAGAGATTTTTTAAATTGATCAGATTTATTTTCTTGTTTACTGTCTTCAGTTTTATTTTTTGATTTTTTATCTTGCTTGAGTGTTCTGTATATGGTTATTAAAAACAGATTTAGGTGTTTTACTTCCAAAGCTGTTATTTCACAGTAAAATTCCGTGGATAATTTATTGACCACTGCTACAGGTGTAGATTTATATTTTTCCATAGGCATTTGCAATACGCCACCACGAAGATTTGTTTTTCGGCAAAAGTAGGAGCCCAAGTAATAATTATTTATTTTCATGTGCTTGATTTCATTTTCTTTTAGCCAGTGTTCGGTAATACAGACAAAATCAGATGGATTATGGAGTAAAAGATCCTCAAGTTCGTTTTCATAGTTTCTTACGCCTTGCAGGTTAGCATAAAGAAAAGTTACTTCATTTGGATTTTTAGTTTTAATCGAGTTTTCTATGAAAAAAAGAAAGTACTAGTATTTAAAAATATTTGTATTATATATATATATTTTTTAAACTAAAATGTAGGATCCAAGATGGCGAATTATTTCGAAAAATTAATAAGCCACAAAATATCCTTTAATTTGATACTATTATTATAAAAAATTAATTACTAGGTCAAAAACAAAGTCCAGCAGCCATTTTGCTTTTTTGAAAACCAAATTTAATATTTAGTAACCTACCTTTAATTTCATACCCAACTTGACACCTTTTAATTTTTTTAATTTTTTGTCATAACAAAAATGATGCCCAGCAGTCGTTTTTTAACATTAATGTGGTCTAGAATACTACCGAAATAAAGCATTTGGCTTCAGGAGATAATATAAAAACATATGTAAACTGTAAAAAACATGGTATTTTATTGCCACTTAAATTTACATAATAGAAATCACAGGCAGTCACAGGCAGTCGTCATATAATAAATATTTTAGTTTTTATACATTTTCTCCACATTATACAATTTCATAATTAAATAAATAAATAAATAACACACGTTAAAATCACATAAATAAATATCACAAATAAAATTCAAAATTTCTCTCTAAAAAATCAGACTTTGAGTATAGAGGGTTTGTTAGAAAGAAGCATTTAAGTTTAATTTTAAAGTTCCAAAACGTTAAGGTTTTAATTGAAACAGCTAGCTTATTAAAAGCTTTAATTCCCAAATACCTCGTGCTTCTTTCGAAGCTTGCCGTTCTATGTCTGGGAGAACATAGGGAGTGGGTTTGTCTAGTGCCGAAATCATTTGTCACCGTTTGCTAAAAATTTAGACTTATTTTTATACAGAAAAACTAAAAGATTGTAGAAAAAAATACTATATACTATACTATACTGTCATAATTTTGTTTTAAATAAAAAGTGGTTTACAATGATCAGATCTTTCTGCATTGCACAAGGTACGTATATTTTTTTTCTTTATTTTTAAAAGTCTATAACAGTGAACAGAACCAAGTCCAAACACTTGCATTGTAAAAGGTTACAAGAAGTTTTTTCGAAACACTGTTTTTGAGGTTGAGAAGGGCATATCGACTGCTATTTATTTTTTTTGCAATACTATCTATTTGTAACTCCTATGAACTATTTTTATGTAGGTTTAACCCTAACAGCTTTAAGTTATCTACCTAAGGGACAGATATTTTGTTGCAGTATACTAATACACTTTGATCTATATTAAATTTATTATATTGTAAAATTGCAGATTTTTTTGGATTTCGAATTAACGAATTTTCTTCATTTATAGATGATACTAGCGAGTAATTTTAAAAAATCCAAATAATCGTTTTTTTTCAGCAGAGATTGAAGCTAAGGAATCATCTGCAAATTGGTAAAGCTTAATTTTTTTTCTAAGTTTTAAAGAGATTGTTTACAATATATGATAATAAATCGTTGCTGAAGATTAAGAAAAGAAGCGGGGAGAGGATTCCACCTTGCGGAGTACCTCTTAATGTTTTTTGGTGTTAGACTTAAACTTGACACTCTTTTTTCCTTTGTATCAGCCGTTATTTCCATATAATGCAACCTATCCGTCAGGTATGATTTAAACCATTCTAAAGATCTACCTGTTATTTCTTAAGATTCTAGTTTTAAAAGGAGTAACTCAATGTTAATAACATCGAATGCCCTTGTCATGTCAAAAAACAAATTCAAGACAATACTTACTTACTTACCCAAAACTACCTTTTCCAAAATATAATCTAACACCTCAGATAATGCATAGCTGGTGCTTGACCCTGACCATAGTGAGAAGAGGATAGAAGATTATATCTTAAAAAGTAACTAGTTAATCTTTTGGACATTACCTTATCCATAATTTTTCAACATAACATAACATTCTATATATCGAAATCGGTATTCTGTTTTCATTTAAAAAGGGTTGAGACCATTTTCTTTCATTTTCAACTAATTTTGGTCAGTTAGTGATAAAAAAAGTTACCGGACAAAAATCGATTTGTTTTTTCCCATTACTGTAAAAACCCATATGCCGGCTGAATTAGTTTGTGTCTGGGAGCATGATCTGGAAGCCTAAGTTTATATTATGTGTGCATTAACACAGGATTGTTTATTTCCCGCAGTAATGCCTATGGTTATTCTAGCCTTATCTTCTTGACTTATAAAGGATACCTCGTTTGTACAAAGTACGGCAACTTATTCTTCTAAATTTTAATTAGATGCCGCAGCAAAGAATGTATCTATGTATTTTACATCAGCCTGATTTTGTGATTTTATTAATGTTACGGGCAGTGTATTAGTGTGCCTTTTTCCTTCCATGGAATTAGGCATATGGGACACTAGTTTCCAATATACACCACTTTTATATCCGCTTAAAGTTGCACTTTTTTTTTGCTAGACTGGACAAATCCTAAGTTTAGTTCTCAATAACTTTTTTAAAGTCGTCTTTCATCTTTACATCATTTCAAAAACTAACTGCTAGATTTTACACCTTATATATTTTCTTATACTTATAATCCTCCTTATAACTATTAAGAAGTTTTTAAAAACTTTTATTTTTATCAATTTTATTTTTAACCATTAAAAAAAACAAAAAATAGTAAAATAGCCTTAGTAAAAGAAAAAATTTATTATAATGTAAATAGTTTAATTAAATTTACTTTAGTGCCAAAAATACTTTTTAATAAATTATTGCTTTCACGGTAATTTTATTATTATTAAATAAACTTTTAAAAAAATGAAAGAAATATTAATAAAAAAAACTTAAACTAAAACGTTAAAAATGTAGGCCAAGTTTTTTAATTAAATCTAAGTTTTTTATATAATAACATGCCTAAAAAAATGTTTTTGTCATACACATACAGTGTTTTGTGTAATCCAAATATTCGAGGTATCCAGAATGTCTTTTCCCAACCATTTCGCCTTTTTCTATGGCTTTTTATCAAAACTGCCATCTATCCCTTTAGTCTATTGGTGGCTAGGCAAGTCGGGCGAATTTTTGGGATAACCTTTGTTCTTAAATAGGCTTTTCATCTATTTTTACTTAACTAATTTAGCCATGATAAAGTTGGCACTTTTTGCAAGTTCTACTTTCCAAATTCTCTTTTTTGGAGTCGTAAGAAATTTTACTTTTTTAATATTTACATAATTTACTACTTACGACTTAAATATGACGATTTTTACCACCTTAGAGGTCGAATAAATTAAAATCCTGAAACATTTATCTTTTCGATTTCAACAAAGAACATTTTTGCCAAATATAAAGATTCTAGATTACGAGGTCTCTGAGATAGGCACACTTTTTACAAAACCTTTCAACCCCCGTTTCACCCCCTTAAGGTTTGAATTTAGAAAATTCGCTTCTTAGTGCGTGCTTACATCATAAAAGAAACAAACTGTCCAAATTTCAAGTTTCTGTGTCAAGGGGTTTGGGCGTTGATTGGCTAAAGTAAGTTAGTTTGGATTTTATACAGAGCGGTCCAAAAGTCACCCTCCCCCCCTCTTAACTTTCGAACCAGTTGAGATATCGACTTCAAATTTGGAACTTTTAAATAAGACAACTTAAACTATCTTTTAGCATATATTTAATACTTTCAGCTCTTAAAATGTGGGCAGGAGGGCACGGGGCACATTTTTTTAAATGGAAAGGGGGGTCGTGTAATACATCATTTTAAACCTTATAAAATTTTCCATTTAACTCCATATTTTTAAATTAAAAAAAAAATAAATTTGGGTTTAAAATGGGGTTGAAATACCCATTAATGTCAAAATTCCTCTAAAAAATACAAATATTTTTTTTTTAAATGCCTAATTTCATCATAAAAAAACGTTAATTATACTTTTAAACTAATTTTAGTTGACATAAATAAAAATTTATAAAAAAAAAACCTAAAAATCGAATGTTTTAGCACAAAAAATTGAAAAATCAAAACCTTAAAAAATATTTTTTAAAAATTTAAAAATGTTAGTTTAAATAGAGAATTTTTTAAGCTTTAAAATGATGTATCACAGGACTCCCCTTTCTATTTAAAAAAATGTCCGCCCATGCCCCCCTGCCCACATTTTAAGAGCTGAAAATATCAAATATATGCTAAAAGATAGTTTAAGTTGTCTTATTTGATAGTTCTAAATTTGAAGTCGATATCTCAACTCGTTCAAAAGTTAAAAGGGGGGGGATGACTTTTGGACCGCACTGTACAGGGTGTATTTGAAATTGGGTAGGAAATTTTAACAGGTGATTCTACATGATAAAATATGACAAAAAGTTTCTATAAACATATGTCTACAAAAGCGTCATAAGGGAGCTACGCCCCTTTGAAATTGGCTAAAAAAATCGGTTTTTATTTAATAACTCAGGAACCCTTTGAGATATATTAACGAGGTTTTGCACGTGAATTAATCCTAATAAGGCCCATCTTTGTATGTCATTTTCACGTACTTATCTAAACCAGGGGTGTGCGAAACGGGGGGGCCTTATCAGTTTTTTGTCCCAAACTTTTTTCTGTGTAACTTTTTTGCAATTTTATTTTTGAAATATGATTCATCAGGTCAAAATACATAAAAAAGGTACTCCTGTTGTAATACTGTAGGATTAACCGTCTTTGAGAAAAATTGATTTGAAGGTGAAATTTCACGGTTCGAGGACGAAAAATTAAATACTAAAATGTCGAAAACCAAAATTTTAATGATGCAATGTTATTCTACATCAAAAACTAAGAAAAAAAGTTTCCATACATGTAGGTCGAAAAAACGCTTTTAAAGCTACCATAGCCCTTTAAAAATGGTGCATATTTAGGAGACCATAGCTCCATTAGGATTGATTTTTGGAAGTACCTGTATATGAGGTTTTTTTCTTAGTTTTTAATGTACATTGAATCATTAAAATTTTGGTTTTCAACATTTTAGTATTTAATTTTTCGTCCTCGAACCGTGGAATTTCACCTTCAAATGAATTTTTCTGGAAAACGGTTAATCGTACAGTATTACAACAAGAGTACCTTTTTTATGTATTTTGACATGAGGAATCATATTTCTAAAATAAAATTGCAAAAAAGTTACACAGAAAAAAGTTTGGGACAAAAAACTAATAAGGTCCCCCGTTTCGCACACCCCTGGTTTAAATAAGTACGTGAAAATGACAAAAAAAGATGGGCCTTATTAGGATTAATACACGTGCAAAACCTCGTTAATATATCTCAAAGGGTTCCTGAGTTATTAAATAAAAACCGATTTTTTTAGCCAATTTCAAAGGGGCGTAGCTCCCTTACGACGTATTTTGAGACATATATTTATAGGAACTTTTTGTCATATTTTATCATGTAGAATCACCTGTTAAAATTTCCTACGCTATTTCAAATACACCGTGTATATTAGATCTACCAAATATCTCCAAAAAAAGGTTTTTGTCAGCAAATTTACCCTTTTGAATTAAAAAACAACACACACCTACAAACAGTTTTTTGTGTTTTTCTTTTTGTGATTTAAATTAAGTGATTATATCAGATTAAAAAAAAATCGTGATTTAATTTTTTAAAAAATACAGGTTTTGATTTAAATCATTTGATTGTTAACTAATGACATTGGAACACGTAAGTAACATAAGATTTTTTAAAGCAGGATATTATAACTACCTTATAACTAAATACAGTTTTACAGCAAAAGTAATACGTTCATTTTTAATAAGCGACATTTTAAACACAATATTTATTAAAAATAACTTTTTACTGCTTTACAAATACACAGTATCACTTTAGCTGTTCCACGATTTGTTACAGGACCTAACTTTAAATATTTTAATACAATATTTTATACAACATATTAAAAAAATAAGCATTCTTTTTAAAATTGTAGTACGATAAGAATCTAAAATAAATCTAAAATAACTCACACAAAAAAAGGTCAAATACCGTTTTCAAAATTATATGTACCTATTCCTATGTATTTTGAGGTGCTGAATCCGAATTTAATGTCAAAATAGCACTTAATAGATCAGTTTTCGAGATATCCTCAAAAAACGTAATATTTGAGTATGAAAATAAGGTTTTTTGAGGTATTCTCCAAAACTAGTCGGATGATGTGTTGTTTTGACTTCAAATTCGGATTTTTCGCTTTTAGTTTCTGTGGCCCCATATGTACCCTCTTGCCCTTCTGCCACCACTACCAAAAAACTTATTTGGTTTATGTTTTTCAAGTGTTCCAAATTTTAAGTTGATATCTTAAGCCGTTCAAAAGGGGGACGGACTTTCACTAAAATTATTTAAAAATATATTTTTTTAAGTTGAGGTCACTTTGGCCCCCCTCCCCCTATGGATTCATCATTCTTAAACAGCCCCTTTATACGTATTATTGATAATAATGTCTCGAGATTTTCTTAGAAAATTATGAAAATTATAATTTACATTTTAAAATTTTTAAAATAAAAATAAGACAAAAAAGATCTGGTTGAGTCAACCAGTGCAATAGTTAAATACGAAACAACTATTTATGTGGTTGCTGCAATCTGACAAGGTAACAAAACAGACTTTTGTGCTTACAAGATCTAACCCTTAACAAAAAGCTCTCAGCCAAACTTCAGGCCTTCCAAAACGAGGCACTCAGAATATGCCTCGATGCCCCCTGGTTCATGAGAAACAACCAAATACACAGAGATCTCGAAATGCCCCTCCTAAAAACGGAAATCATCCGCTACAGCACGTCTTTTATACAAGACAATTTAGATCACCCAAACCCCCTCATTTCAAACTTTCTAGACTATGATCACGAAATCCACCACACCCACAAAAAGATCAAAAACGTCCTCAACCAGTAATGGTACCCACTAATTCAGGACAGATGCATTCCCAGCATAAGTAAGCTAGTCTTACTCCTCCAGCACATCCCTCCCCTCCTATCACATCCCTCCTCATCCCCCTCCCACTCTTCCCCCACCCCAACGCCAATTTATGATAGATGCAACTCCAACATCAGTGAGCAAAGACTCACTCCCCCAATTATCCATTCAAACTAATTCTATTTTAGACAAATGAGCCATAGGCACTGCGCCTGTTTCTTAAAGATCCAAACAAACTACTTATGATGATGATAAGATCTATTAGATTAAATTTAATATATATTTTGTATCTGGTAACCGCAACAAGTTGTTTTGGTTTGGACTTTTTTTTTAGCAATCAGAAAAAGAGTTGTTCTGTATTTAGCTATTGATCTGGTTGCCCCAATCAGATCTGGTTTTCAGTGTAAGATTTCTGACAATAGACCGTAACTATTTTATTTGCTGGATTTAAGCATAAATTGGCTACGTAGCTACGAACCATAATAAAATAGCTATTAATTATGAAATTTGATACTAAAATATTTATTCTTCCGTGGAGGTCTTTTTAAAAAAGAATTTATTTATAATTAGTATCTAATTTAAAGATAAAAAGAAGTCACAAGATATAAAATTTAATTTAATTAATTACAAAGTTGAACACATATATTTGTATTTGTGTACGATGCAGTGAAATAAATAAATATAGCTACACAGTAATAAATTAAATTCATGCTTACCTGTAATTAAATATTACTAGTAAATAGATAGAATATACGAGGGCCTATTATTTTTAACTAAATCCTAAGTTAATTCAATTTGAATAGCTAGACTGGGTTTCATTCCATATAAAAACCATTTATAATAACCAAAGAATAATATTGTAACCAACAGGAATTTTTGAAACCAGTTTGAAAAAACTATACACGTTTTACTTTTTTTAAACCTCAAAATCAATTTTAATTATTATTACTAATAATAATATTGGTAACTTTCAACACATAGATAAGCATAAAGCATAAAGATAAGAATAAAGGTCATTATTAAAATAAATAAACAAAAGTATCATTTTGTACTAATACATAATTTAGGCTTAAAAAAATAACCTCTAACTCTCTTTACCATCATGTTAACAGCTCTTAAATTGTGGGCAGGAAGGCATGGGGGGACATTTTTTTAAATGGAAAGGGTGGTCGTGTGATACATCATTTTAAAGCTTATAAAATTTTCTATTTAAACTAATATTTTTAATTTTTTTAAAAATGTTTTTTAAGGTTTTGATTTTTCAATTTTTTGTGCTAAAACATTCGATTTTTTAAGTTTTTTTTTATAAATTTTTATTTATGTCAACTAAAATTAGTTTAAAAGTATAATTAACATTATTTTATAATGAAATTAGGCATTTTTTAAAAATTATTTGTTTTTTTTTAGAGGAATTTTGACATTAATACCCAAATTACAAATTTGAAGTCGATATCTCAACTGGTTCAAAAGTTAAAAGGGGGGGGGGGGGGTGACTTTTGGACAGCTCTGTATACTAACTACTCCAGTCAAATAACGATGTTGAAATTGAAACACGAGCTGATATTTTAAAGGGTAGTAGTGAATGGTAACAGAACACTCCTGTTAGTTTTTTACCTGCTGATTTGCGTAAGGGGTGTCCGCTATCTTGAATTTTAGGGGTGAGTAATAGTGAATGGTAACAGAACACTCTGATTAATTGTATTAATTTGGTAATAATTATAATTAATTATATTTAATAAATAAAAAGTTATTTAAAGCTATTTTCTTGGGTTTAATTAGTAAAAATTGCACAAAGAACTGAAACATCTAAAGTGACAGAAATCAATAAAATTTACTCCTACTAGAAGAGAAAAAATTATTTTTCCTCTAGGTGAAGAAAATTGATTTCACAGTCTGAAAACATGATAAATAATGTTCTAAAGCTAGTAGTGAAAAAAAATCTTTATTCGCCCTCGTACTAATAAAAATATTATGACTTCAACGAAATATTAATCATTTTCATATTTTAGGGATGTTTTATTCGAAGGTAAATGATAAAATGAAATCTGATACAAAGCTAAGAAATATTTTAATAAATTACTATCTGAAATACTATCAAAAAGTTAAATTTACGAGATATTAAATAATAATTTAATGTAAGCAATAAATTAGATAGGATTAAAGTTGAATTATTGTAATTAAATACCATCCTTTTAGATTACCATATACCTTTCTACAAATTAGTGTTAACATTGCTAAATTTACGACTTTAGTTTAATTATTTATTAGGTCTAGTCTATATCTATGCTTATAAAAATATGTGAAGACTTTGCCAAATCACGTTCTCTTAAATAAAATAGTAATAAGAGTAATGTTTTAGTGTTCAAGTCCACAAATTATAGAGACCTCTGTGTTCCTCCTGTTTATTTAAATAACTCTGTTGTTGAACGCATGTTCGAAATCAAATACCTAGGTCACGTTATCAATGATATGCTAAGTGACAACTCTGACATTCAGCGTCACAAGAAAAACCTTTGTGCCCGCGCAAACATGTTAGCTAGAAAATTCTCTAAGTGCTCTGTCGAGGTTAAGAACTATCTTTTCAGGACATTTTGTTCTAACGCATACTGTGGTGAAATTTGGCTTGATCATACGGTGGCCTCGTGGCGAACTCTTCGCGTATGCTATAATGATGCATATCGCATTATCCATAGACTACCGCGCTATAGTAGTGCCTCGGAAATGTTTGCCTCTGCCCGAATAGATACCCTGGATGCTCTGAGACGCAAGTTGCTCGCCTCTTTTGTGAAGCGGCTATTCTCCAGTCCTAATGTTTTCCTAAAAGCGTTTGTATCTTCGGACTGCTTTTGGGTTTCTGCACAAATCGCCACTTGGCGACGCCTTTGTTTCTTACAAGTCACCTAATCATTTTATTTATTTATAAATTATAATAATTTTGTTTTGCTTTATTTTTATTTTTATTCGTTTTATTATTTTGTGTATATGGCCATTGTGCTGTAATAAAAAAATTATTATTATTATTATTATTATATCAGATAGTGAAATTTTCCTTTTTGCGCTATTAAAAAGTGCATGAATTTTTGGACCATACGGTCTAAAAATATGCAAACCTATAGAGGTTTGGTTTAGCCCTTAACCCTATGATGCATACCCTAGGCCTCCAAAGCCCTGCAGGTTAAATAATTAGCTGTATCTTACAGAAAAATAAATTTAATAAAAAATCCTTTTAGGAATGCCTTAATTCAAGTGTTTGGAATACGATTTTTGCAAAATTATTATATTTATTTTAATAAATAATGTGATATAAAAATTCCTTTTCCATCGATAGCCCGCATTAACATACCCTGGGCCTTTCAGGCCCGTACACGCAAATATGTATTTTTCATTATAAAGAAAAATAAAAAACTCTGATAAATCATTATTAGTTAGACTTATAAAAAATATAAACCCATTGAACCTAACATGTTATCTACTTATACTTGTAAAAGCCAAACTAAACGTAGGACACTCAGCGTCCCTCAATAAGACGAAAGTGAAACAAAAATCACGAAGAAATCGGGGTTCGGATTCGGATTCCAGAATGTCTTGGTGTTATAAATCTGCTGGAATCCAAATCCTAGCTGCTCTTAACTTTTGAACCAGTTGAGATATCGACTTCAAATTAAGAACTCTTAAATAAGACAACTTAAACTATCTTTTAGCATATATTTAATACTTTCAGCTCTTAAAATGTGGGCAGGGGGGCATAAGGGCACATTTTTTTTAATGGAAAGGGGGGTCGTGTAATAAATCATTTTAAAGCCTATAAAGTTCTCCATTTAACTCAATATTTTTAAATAAAAAAAAAAAATGGGTTTAAAATGGGGTTGAAAATGGGTATCTATTAATGTCAAAATTCCTCTAAAAAAAATATAATAATGTTAATTATACTTTTAAACTAATTTTAGTTGACATAAATAAAAATTTATAAAAAAAAAACTTAAAAAATCGAATGTTTTAGCACAAAAAATTGAAAAATCAAAACCTTAAAAAACATTTTTAAAAAATTTAAAAATGCTGGTTTAAATAGAGAATTTTATAAGCTTTAAAATGATGTATCACACGACCCCCCTTTCCATTTAAAAAAATGTCCCCCTATGCCCCCCTTCCCAGATTTTAAGAGCTGAAAATATCAAATATATGCTAAAAAATAGTTTAAGTTGTCTTATTTAAGAGTTCTAAATTTGAAGTCGATATCTCAACTTGTTCAAAAGTTAAAAGGGGGCTATAAAATTAGTAAGAATCGATACTTAGGTCAAAATATCGTTGACTCGAGGTTTTAAATATTTACATTTTTATTTTCTTCGAAAAACACCGATATACTTACATATTTATAGTTAATATGTATATTCAATATTGTTGTGTGTAACAAATTAGTCGTCATATGTTTCGATTTAGTGACCTTTATAAAAATTTCCCTCATAATTCGGATATAACTTTTGAAACCGAGCAGCTAGGATTTTGATTCCAGCAGATTCATAACATCAAGACATGCAGAAATCCGAATTTAAAAGCCGATTTCTTCGTGATTTTTGTTCCACTTTCGCTCTATTGGGGGACGCTGTGCACAATGGAGTTCATCCTAAATGTGATTGATGCACAGAAAAAAAAAATCTTTGAACCAAAGATCTTCATTCAAAAACCCGTGCTCTTCATTCAAGGACTGCCTTTGGTTCAAGAAAGCCTTTTTTCTGTGTGTAGCAGCTTCAAGTGCAATTATCATTTTTTCAATGGAAAATCCCAATCCAAAGCCCATTGACAAAGACTTTTTAAAGGATTTAGCAAAGCAGTTTACAATACCTCATATGGTAAAGAGTTCTAAAAATGTTTTTCATAGTACGTTTTTAACACCATGGGTAAGTTTATTGAAATTCCTGAACCATCTGACGAACAACCAGGACCTGCCAATAGAAAAATATACTATTTGTGCCCCTTAAAATTGGACAGAAAAAGTAAAATGACTTTTCAAAAATGTAAAAATAATATTTGTAGAGAGCATTGTACCAAAATTTATAATAATTTATTTTTTAAGGACTAAATTCTTCTCATGTATTTTTTTACTGATTATTTTGATATTTATTTAGATATTTTTAAGGGTTTTTGTTTCATTTTCGTTTGAGTTTTTTTTATATAAAGAAATAAAAATATTTTAAAATTCAAATATAATAGTTAGTTAGTTAGTTAGTTATATTAACATATGTAATCATATATTTGGTGTTTTAGATTTTAAGCTTTCACGGCTATTAAGATATAAAGAACTTTCACTTTCGGGTTTAGACCGTGTTAATGGATTTTCACTTTCCGACGTTTCGTCTCTTACTACTAGAGACATCTTCAGGGATTAATCTGAAACTAAGTTTCGAATCAACTTGTGTCACTATTTATGACGAGTTGTGGTTATTCACCCGTGACGAGGTTTTTCCTATCAAAGACTTCCATATTGCAGGTAAGTGGTAACCAGTGTCCCGATTGATATTGTTAGGATGCTTGATGATTTCTATCAATTCCCGTATCTTCCTTGGCATTTTTCTGTTTTCTGTTAATATTTGTTTTGTTTCAGACAAATTGATTTTATGACCTGTTTCATGTACATGTTCGGCTACTGCCGATAAGGAAATTTGTTTCTTTCTTATATTGCGCTCATGCTCTTGAAGTCTTGTAGAAATTTTTCTCTTAGTTTCACCTATGTAAACCGTACCACAGGAGCAGGGTATTTTATATACGCCTTCTGAACTCAGGGGTATTTTGTCTTTTGTTGAAGTCAAACATTGACCTAATTTTTGGTTGGACCGAAATAGGCTTAATATTTGACTTCTTCAAAAGTTTACCTATTTTATCCGTGATACCGCTTACATAGGGAAGTATAACTTGTGTCTGTCTGTCATTGTCACTATTGTCCTGTTGTTTGGGTCTGGGATTTCTGTATTTGTATATGGTCTTATTAATGTCTTTTTTGGTATAACCTTTCATGGTCAAGGCTTTGGTTAGTTTAAAGAGTTCTGTGTCTACGGAATTCTTGTCTGAAATCATGAAAGCCCTATGAACAAGTGAATTAACTACCGAGCGTTTTTGAGAGGGATGGTGATGTGAAAATGCGTTTAGGTATCTGTCAGTGTGGGTTTTCTTCCTGTATACCGAGTGTCCTATTGAGCCATTTTCCGTTTTGTAAACCAAAACGTCCAAAAAGGGAAGTGATCCGTTGTTCTCAATTTCCATCGTAAACCGTATAGATTTATGTTGGAAATTGAGGTGATTTAGAAAACCTTGAAGGCTTTCCATGCCATGGGGCCAAATAGCATAGACATCGTCTACGTATCTGCGCCAAATTTTAGGTTTTAATGGAAATGACTCAATAGCTTTTTTCTCGAAGTATTCCATGAAAGCATTGGCCGCAGGGGGTGATAATGGGGATCCCATTGCGGCGCCTGACACTTGTTCATAGAACTCTGCCTGTATCAGAAAATATGTAGATGTCAGACAAGCTTCAAATAATTTACATAACTTAGGGTCAAGATTTCCAGTTGTAAGTAGGTCTCGTATAATATTTATTGTATCGGGAACGGGAACGTTAGTAAATAGAGATTCTACGTCGAAACTAACCATTATGTCCCAGGGGTCCAGGGTCACTGTCGATAAGGTTTGTACAAAGTGTGTGGAATTTTTTACATAAGACCTCGTTTTTCCAACTAACTGATTTAAGATTTGGGCAAGGTGTTTGGCAAGTTTATACGTAGGGGAACCTATTGTGCTGACAATTGGTCTAAGAGGGGCACCGTCCTTGTGAATTTTAGGTAAACCATATAATTTTGGTACGCGGGAGTCTCGGGGGGTTAGATTATAAATTTCAAGAGGTGTAAGGGAGGATTGTTTAAGTAATTGTGTGATTTTTCGTTCAAATTTTCCAGTAGGATCGGTCTCGAGTTTTTCGTATGTGTCATTGTCTATGAGTTCCGTTATTTTTTTAAAATAGTCAAGTTTGTCCATCACCACAGTGGCATTACCCTTATCAGCAGGCACAACAATAATATCGTCATTACGATTAAGATTCTTTAAAGATAAATATTCCTCCCTTGTCAGGTTAGACTTAGGTGGTTTTGACTTTTTCAGAATCTTAGCCGTTTCATAACGTACTATCTCTGCATCTACCGGGGGTAATGAAGACAAGGAAGATTCCACTATAGAAATTATTTCGCCTGTTGGTACTGTCCTAGGTGTAATGGCAAAGTTATGTCCTTTGGACAGCAAAGAGATCTCACATTCTGTTAAGTTTGTCTTTGACAAATTAACAACAGTGTTCGAATTTACTGGAGGTTTCTCTTTACTATCCAAAGAAGAAAACTTTTTCTTTTGGATTTCTGAGACTTTAACACCAATAGCATGAGCGTGTTCATAAGTTATAGTATCTAGTACATGAAATAAATCAAAATCAATTGTCTTACCCAGTTTCTGATGCAAGCGGTACAGTTGGTCTGATACGTTGTCTAGATTCCTTTTATCTTCATTTATCCTTTCTCGCACCAGGGCTTCTCCTGCTCTACGATATATTCGATTGGCAGCAATAGTCTTAACGTGATGAGATATTTGTAAACACTTCGGAATTGCCTTAGTGTCACGACACCGCCGTAAGAAGGTTAGACTGTTTAATAGTTTCACAAATTTGATTCGAAGTTTGCCAAATAGAGTGGCATCTCGTTTGATTTCCTCCCCGTAGAGGCATCCTATTTTAGATTTTAAGCTTTCACGGCCATTAAGATATAAATATGGAAGTCTTTGATAGGAAAAACCTCGTCACGGGTGAATAACCACAACTCGTCATAAATAGTGACACAAGTTGATTCGAAACTTAGTTTCAGATTAATCCCTGAAGATGTCTCTAGTAGTAAGAGACGAAACGTCGGAAAGTGAAAATCCATTAACACGGTCTAAACCCGAAAGTGAAAGTTCTTTATATATATTTGGTGGCTCGCTACCCAAATAGCAAACATACTACTATTTGTATTTGTTACGTCTCCAAATAATAGTGGTTCTAAATTAATGTCTTAAATAATTAATATTTTTGGCTTTAATTGGGACCAACGCGCTATTACAGTATGCATCCTTGGGTTGACTGGAGTCGTCAAAGTGTTGGACACACATGGAGTTTAGCAGTCTCGAAGACCCTTCTCTAGATAATATTGCTTGGTCAAATAGTTCTCTTTATTTATTTTCTTGGTTATAAAGGAATAAACTGTAAAAATATTTCTGAATTTTCAAATTTTCTCACCATCTTCCTATGGGTTATGTACAAAAAAAAAAAGAAATTTGGCATGCACCCTATTCTTCTGAAAATTAAAAAATAATCGATTTTCAGTTGTTACTAAGTCCTCTTATAACAAATTCAATGTTTCTGGGAATTTCCATTAAAAAATGTAATTTTGACAGGTCTGCTATCTTGATTTTTAGTTTCGTCAATTTTCAATTGTCATTATGTCCTTACATATCGATTTTCAAATCCCTACGATGATCCATTCAAGATCTATAAGAATAAGGGTTTTTTTTTAATTACTAGAATCTGTTTAAATAGTTACCTTATGGCTTATATTTTAAATTTGGTCCCTAAGTCAATCAAAAGTTATTATGAAAACAAAAGAAAATTGTGATGTGCCTATTTTGGACTTTACGGCTAGTATTTTTCGGTATTATATATAGGTATATGTCTTGTTTTAATAGTCACTATAAGCCTATATTTTAAATTTCAAGTCTCTAAGTCAATCCTATGAAAAGTTATTAAAACAACAACAAAAAATATGATGTGCCTGTTTTGGACTTTATGGCTTGTATTTTTTTGTATTTTTATGTATGTATCTTGTTTCAATGTCACCATAAGCTTATATTTCAAATTTCAAGCCCTGCAGTGGAGGACATGCCAGAGATATGGTGGCACAATGCAGCTTCTAAGGCAGATTTTCGAAGAGCGAATAATTTCTCGAAAAACAGATTTTCATTTTCCTTCACAATCGCCCGGAATTTTTTTCTTTAGGGATACCTGAAAGATCGGGTGTATGTCAACAAGCCCTATTCTACACCTTAGGCCTATCCAGAAGAACATAAAACATAAGAATGCTATGCCGTGATTGGCCTACAAGATACATGGCGGCACATCAAGCCAATCACTGCATCTTATTGTTATGTAATATGTTGTTATACGAGCTTGCGGATATGCCCTTAGTCAGATATGTTAGGAGCCGTCATGGAAAATGTCGTGAAAAGCCAGTGCTTGCAAAGCGGTAAATGGATATTATTTAAAATACATGGTTTTTCATACATAGTTCAAAAAAAAATCCATTTCCTGTACTTTATATTATAAAAGAAATAAATAAAAAGAATTGACAAAAAAAAAGTTATTCAATTCTTAAATGGTAAAGTGACTTATGGGCCACCCTTATTATATCAAAACTTGACTTTTTCATAAAAGATATCTAAAGTAAGGAACTATGAAATTAAATAAAGAAACACAGAAAAACAACCTTTAAATAGATATATGTATAAAAATAATACCCATTGCGCGCTTCTCTTATTTTTGTTATTCCCAAGTTTTATCTAAACTGTCATACTTTTCAGATAAAATACAAGCCGTAAAGATGTGCAATGCTTCTCGTTCCATAGAATACTCTTTTCAGATGAAATTTTCTTTATTTACAATCAATCGAAAATAAGCTAATTATATACATACGTAAAAGTTGGAAAATTAATTATTGTTAACTTCAACCATCTAAAAGTTTGAAACACTTTATTTTCGTCCCTTGGTCGAAAGGTGTTTTGTGATTAACTTCATATAGATTTGACAAAATAGTTACTTATTTATAAAATTATATCAGATATAAATTTAAATTACAATATATTGGTAATTATAAAATACATATACAGGGTGATTCATAAATAAGAGGCGATTATAGGTCCAAAAATATGAAAAAAAGTTCCTATAAAATTTGTCCGGAAATGAGCACTAAGGGAGCTACAACCTTCCTAGGGGTACATCTGAAAAGTAGTTTTTATTTAATATCTCTGGAACCCTATAAACCATAGTAACGAATTTCTGCACCACAAAATGGGGGGGTGATGCCACTTTTTTGCCCCAAACTTTTTTATCTGTAACTTTTCTGACATTTTCTAAACTTCGTAAAATTGATAAGCATTCAGTTTGTAATATAATATTTCGGTAATCAATATAGGTTATTTTTTTTCCCACCTGTATACCGGAAATTTATTTTTCCCATATGAAATATAAATTATGCATATGGACAACGTAATTTTATTTATTATCAATGTTAACTTTTTAAATGTACGTTCTTTTTAGTGCAGATTTTTATTTAAATATGTATTTATCTTAATTTTATACGTTTTTAAACGTAAAAAAATAAATTAAAATTTACGCAGAAAATATTCAATACTTGTGATATTGACAATATTAATTTTTTATTACGTTCAGCTGCGCGCATACGGTTAATAAGACCTCGTATAATTTAACATTTTATTCAAAACGATATCTGTGCATTTAGAAATAAGGCAGATTAAAGAAAGTTAGATGGTGCCTGAGGCGCCGAATCAGGGATGAATCTAAAACAACTACTGTCCCATTATATTAATGCTGACTTGTACAAAGCTGAAGTATGCTACTACTAATAGTAGAGGTATTAGTAGTAGTAGTAGTAGTAGTTGTAGTAGTACTAGTTGTAGTAGTAGTAGTATTAGTATTAGTAGTAGTAGTAGTAGTAGTAGTAGTAGTAGTAGTAGTAGTAGTAGTAGTAGTAGTAGTAGTAGTAATAGTAGTAGTAGTATTTCTTCAGAGGGCGTTGCTGACTCTTCATTCGGGTTAGTTCATTTCATTTCTTTTCGCTTCCATGATCGTCTGAGCTAGATTTGAAATAGCATTCCAGTTTTCCTCTGATGCAAGCATCAATGGTTGTTCCGCAGTCAAAGTTGGTCCCACTATCCCTTTTCAAGTTGCCCTGGGTGCGTCCCATCTCGGAGTAGTAGTAGTAGTGTCACGGGTCAATTTTATCTCCGTGACAATATCATATTTTATGTCCTCAAGTATACATTTTCTTTTATGTTAGTTCACAATATATTCGTCCCAGACGGTATTTTCTAGGTTCTATGCTAGTTTAATTAGGTAATTAGGTAAATACTCACTTAATAAGTCTTTGTTTTAATAAATCCATTCCGCACTAGATTAATCAGCGAAACCTCCTTCATAAGTTAGGTTGGTTGCTAGGCTTGATTGCCCTTGCCACTGGTGAATTCATGCCCTCAATTTGGTACACATTACTGGATTGTGGGAGCATAACAAACTCATATTGCAAAATATGAAACAAACCAGATAAATAAACAAACTGTCGAAAATGAGTGAGGTTAAGGTAATCCAGTACTGCCAAATTAGTTCCTTTCCCAAACTCATTTTTCATGCGTTAAAGGTAGGCTACCTTAATTAATTTCATAATTAATCTATAATATAATAGGTGGATTCTGGGCTAACAAACGATTAAATCTTTTTTTCTTAACCTCCCTACACTAAATCAAATTATTTCTTAACAGTTTTAATCTTTGGTTTACCGGGATACTTACTACCGTAAATTATTTTTCTTTTTTTAAATTACGCGCGATTTCTTCACTTCCGTGACAATATTATGGAAGAGTTTCCGCGAGGGAGCGATTGTCATTTTTTGCATTCAGTGATCACGTCCATGTGGGTACAAATTTTATAATTTAAGTAACTGTGTAGTTACCCTGAAAAGGGATTATTTTATAATTATTTGCTATAATTACTGGTGAACTTACGTTATGTCTTATGTATTAAGTCTGCTTCGTCAGTAGTCTTCTTATGACGGATCTAAACCCCGCATGTCTACACGTGAAATGCTATACGGCCACCTTTGAACTCAGGTATGTAAAGTACAAAACCCCTGTATAAATTCATTCTAAATGCGATCTTTTCCTTATATTTAGGCCGTCAAAAATTACGTCGGAATTCCTTTAAAGTACGTCGAAAATTACGTCTAGGTTACGTCCAAAATTACGTTTAGGAATTACTTATGTTTACCAACCGTGAAGGCTCAGTTAAGCATACTTGGAGATAACCCAAGAGGCTTCCCTGTCAACATCACCTAACAAGGAAGTTTGCGTAGAGAACACCCTGCTCAGCACTGGCTGACATACGTGGTGTACGAAGCACCATTTCAAACAAGTCTGGACCCCCAGATGCAGGGACTGAAACGGTAACTCTGTATTCACCCAATTTATCCCTACCACAGACTTTTCTTCCCCAATATGTTTAGTCTTACATCCTAATATTTAAGTACCCCAAGTACTTTTGATCTCCCTAGTCATTACGGTACCGTACCTTTTGTATCAGTTGTGACAATATTTTTTATGTGCCCTTTTTTTCTTTTGAATATATTGTGTAACTAATTATGTTTTCCGAGTCAGACTGTTTGTAGGAGGCTACCTACCTGGACTGTCCAGAATATCCCGACAGGACCAAGGACCTGGCCATCCTAGGTGGCGCCCCCTGTAATTTTTTTTGTTTTAGAAAAGGATTCACCCCCCTTCACTGAGCTACCGGCAACTTTTTGCCACGCCAACGCCAGTCAGGGTAGGTAGGTTCCCCAAACCGTCTGTTTTTTCTTATTTGCCTTCGATACCTTACCGCACTTTTCCCCTTGACCTCACGGGGGCAAGGGTTTAAACCGCTTGAGAAAGCGTGGAATTAGTAGTAGTAGTATTTCCGAATCATAAATTTTTAAATAATTACTAGTAAAAGTAGAAAAGAAATATTTCACTATCTTAAAAAAAATTGTTTAAGGGTGATTTGTAATTTATGCAATTATTATTGAAAATCTTCAGTGCGAAAGTCAATATCTTTGAACAATTTAATTTAAATGTTGTGTATTTAGTTAAAAATTATTTTGTGTGGATAAATTTCCAACTTGGCATCCATAGGAATATTTCCGACACGCTATATTTTTAAATAAACAAATGCTTTACACACCCAAACTCTTCTTTTGACAGAAACAAGGAGTAAAACAATCCGTAAACCTGGATCTGAGTAAAAGCAGAGTGTTTTTCGCGGCTGGCCATGCAGAGAGTCTCTCGGGAAATCTGTCGGTATTAGTTTTCCAGCTACGACTGTATCGACATAAAAATGTTGCGAGATTTTGATGCTGACCGGATTAGCGGGGCGAAAGAGATTTATAACGTCATCACTCCCGTGATGGTGGCTTATTTTAATGTTGGCTCAACTGAATTATACTTCTGTTTTCATCCAAACCAGGAAAAAGTAGCACTTTTGATATTGAAGAAAAAAAAACAACTACCTAATCAAGACTTCCTTCATTTCCAGGCCGGGCTACTGGACCATCTAGTTGGCTTTGATATGACCTACTAGGGTTTATCAACGCTCGTACGCCAACATACTAAAAATAATATGTACCTACTAAGAATTTTTTATTGTCAGTTTTACAGTTTTATAGTTTTTAGGCTTAAAATTTAATAGTAAAGTGGTGAAATGTTTAAAAAATGTGGATGCAATTATAAAAATATTATTGTTTTAATTTTGCCTACATTGTTTTATAATGTAATGATGTGATTTTAATATTTATTAAAAAAACATTACTAAAAAATTGATAATAATCTTCGCATTTAATAACAATTAAAATATAATTTAATGATTTACTGATCTTGCTTTTCAATGCAGTAAAATTCTTTTCTTGCACCTTTTTTCTTTATTTTTCACCTATTCACTATTACCACGCCATCATATAAGGATTCCAAATTTTAGTATTCTGCCCTGCTAAGACAAGTATTCCTATCTGAAAAAACTCACTTTTTGAGATAAACACACCACTGTATTGCTTTACACTAGCCCCACGTGCGTACTAAAAAGAAATGTCCTATCTAAAACCCGAATCCTAAAAATTAGCCTAAGATGTTCGTCCTATGTGGAAAATTTTCAATGTTTTCTATAAAATTGTACTAACTAGTCTTTACTAGACGAATAAGTCAGGAATAAGACTAACCTTACAGATCTTAGTAATTTGTATGGACTTTTTAGATAATTTTGTCCTAACTTTCTCAGATAGAACAAATGACAATTTATTTTTCTGACAAACAAAATATTTTTTTTAAAGGATTATATCCTTGATAATCAAGTATTTTTGATTTAAAATAAAGCAGAATCCAACGCTATATTTATTTAAACATGTTTTTAAAAAGTGCAAACAAAAACAATAAAACTGGCTATATTTTAAAACATCTAATTTGCAGATAGGACAACTTGTCTTAGCAGGACAGTATTAGTTTTATTATATTTGCTCTTTTTGTAAAAAAAATAACAGATTTATTTTCTCTCATAAATAACACAATTATTTTTGACAAATATATGACATTTTGCTTTAAAATTTTCAACTTAGTTGTTCATGGAATGGCCCACTAGGAAGTGTGACACCTAAGCCAGTAGCTTGGCCTGGAAGTGAATGACTCCTTGACCATATACATAAAAACAGTTTTTATGATACAGTGCAGATAATAATGGACGATTGCACTGAGATTTTGTTACCGTATTAAATACCGACAGTAAAACATAACATGGTTCTGTTAATGTTACTGTATCAACCTGTATTTAATTACTAAAGTTGCAAAGGGTTCCAAACATACAAAATCGTTAAACCCTTTGAGACCAATTGTAAATTCTTTTTGTATCAACTTTTTTGAGTTGTAGACTGGTCATTGGCTATAACAAAGTGTTTTTTTTTTGTTATGAAACAAATATTTTACATAGAAAACAAAACAAAAAGTGGGACATATATGACCCAGTAGGGATCTTAGTCGGATTATATATGTCCTACTGGGTTAAGTATAACGTTATTGTTATTTGGAAATAAAATTTTTATTAGGACAAAAACTACAAAAGAGGCTTTGCCACTATTAATAAAATTTGGTAGAAATGCGTAACTAAAAAACCCTTAAATAATTTTACAAAGTAAAATGGGAAATGCAGTGCACAAGGGATAACTTAAAACAGGGTAGGACATATATGTCCCACTGGGCCTCAAAGGGTTAAACCGTTTAATACCTCATCAAATTCTCAGAGTGGAAGCTTCTTATTTTCTGGAGTTAGTAGCATGCTTTAAGACAGTGGCTCTATTAAAGCCCATAGCGTCTAGTTTCCTGCCTCATTTATTACTTATTACTAAGAGTATTTTTAAGTAAAATGTTTTATTTTATGTTACGTTGTTGGCTTAATTTGTTAATTTAACTGAATTATACCAGCAGAGTTCTGTTTGTATATGAAACAGACACAGTAAAAATATCAGTTCTGATACTGAAAGAGTTAAAAACAACCTTATAAATTTAACATTTGGAGAACCATATTCGAAGAATTTTACAAAAAAAAATGCAGAAAGCATATCCAAAATGTGCTAGCACTATTGTTACGGGCGGACAAACAAAAAGTACAAATTAGTTTGATGTATAACTTATACAGTATAAATATACTATAAGTATTATTATCATGATATACATTTTCTAAAATGAGTTTTGTCAAGTAGGTACTTTACTTTTATAAATCATTCTTCCTATATTTCAGGTTTGATTTATCATCTGACATTAATATTACATAAAAAGAAACCCTTTAGTCTTATGGTATAAACAAAAGAAGTACTTAAGGAAACAAGGCAACCAATATTCTTAAACAAAAATATATCGTTTGTTTTCTAAGATTTCACCCACACCGCAATAGTCAATTTGAGTGACTTTTATCATCATATATTTCTTTTATCTATCGTAGAAAGTGAGTTAATTTGTCGTATTTAAACCCGATAATTTAATAAACTAATTTATTTATATATCAATATCAAATTGATACCATTGAAAACATTTTAAGAACATTTTTAAAATTTGTAACTTTTAAAGTAGATGGTGTTTACCCGCCGGTAGGTATTGATAATAAACTTCTGTTGCGCAGATGTAACTCGACTAGTCTTCAAAATAGAAGGGCACTTTCCTTAGTATTATTTTTATACAAACTTTTGAATTACAGAATAGACTGCTCTGAACTTTTCAGAATCGTCAGCTTACATGTACCCGCGAAGATAAGTGAAAATGATACTTTTTACCTACCAAAGCCTAGGACTAACTTATTAAAAAACTCGCCAATATATAATATGTGCTCAAATTATAATACCATTCAGTCTAAAATTGATATTTTCTCCTGCTCTATAAGCAGTATTAAATCCGTTTATTGCCAATTAAACTTGGATTAATTGCGCATATTTGTAATTTTATACTGTACACTTTCAGTGTACCTTCTGTTAACTATTTTGATTATTGTATTTTTAGCACTTGCTGCTCATAGTGTTTTAATTTAGTTTTAGATGTTAATTTTTTTTATCTCTTTTTTTCTTTTGTGACTCATCCTGTAATTGGTCATGTACTGTTGGAAATAAATAAATAAATAAATAAATAAATAAATAAATATATTACATATTTACTTTATTTTGGGTAGTAAGAGCAATAATTATTTTTTTGCTCCTCTGATATAATTTATGAAATAAAGATATTTATTATTATTATTATTATTATTAATAGTGGATTAAAACAGCTAGCTGATACCTATCATTCAAGATTTCTCTATTTAATTATGAAGCAAAATTACACTTTCTTTTAAGTTTTGCACTAGTGCGGATAAGTGACACTTTGCACTCGCAATTGCCTGCTAAAAAATGCACTTTTCCGTACTCTCATAGAAAAAATTGTTTTTTTTTTTTTAACCCAATACGATAAGAGTTCGGAGCACAGCTAAATATTATGTTAGTATAGAGATGTCATAAAATATGAATCATTAATCACGAACTATTCAGGGATTGGCACTCCCCACAATATTTCCCGCGGTGGACAATTTTGTATCTTCAAATTGATTACCTGCATTTTAAATGTGTCAACAGATGCGTTTGAAGTTTACAATTTGTCAAACTTGACTCAGAATCCATCTTTCTTCTATGTTTTAATTCAGCGTATATTGTGAATAATTTTTCAATAAATATACTTTCCCTATAAAATGCAGTGGGCGTTTTACAATTACGATTTTCATCATTGCAAGGCAATGTGGGAATAACATGTTTATCTTTAAATTAAATCAACTAAAATATTAAATTTTGCTTACCTAAATAATATGGAAATGATTCTTTTTCATATGTAATATACCGGCAGAGAGGTATATTTTCGATATTCGTGAAAATTTCGGATGCATCGAAAATATACAGAATCTGGAGGTGTATTTGCAGGACTATTTTTTAAAACATTTTTTTTTTTCTACACTATTTTATATATTTTTAAATCAAAAAAGATTACTTACTTAAATTATATTAATTTATTTGGACACAACAAAACAATTTTTGACATATTTGTCATATTTTTTATATAGAACTTTTCAATAAGAATTTATTTATAAATAAATTATTATAATATTAAACAAATTAATAAACTAATACATTTTATAAGTAACGAAGTATTATTATATTATTAAACTTATGAAATCCTAAATGTTAACTTATTGATAGGCTTATTTGCTATTGCAATTTTGATAATAATAATTATAATTATTGTTGTTGATTGTACAATTGTTATAAACAATATGGGGGTTTGGACTTTTTACAATTGTTATAAAAAATATCGGGGTTATTTGAAGATTTCTTTCTTGTACCTCGTTTACTTATGTTAATACTGTAAAATAACTGTTATAGTTCTCCGCATGAAAGAAAGTCTCCGACGTAATCATTCGCACTCTCTTCTTTCCGTCAAGAACGTTATAAGGCGTGCGTGCTTAATGTGTGCAAGTGGGAGGCCCGATCTCCCACTTGCACACATTTCAAACATATTTTCCGTAGCCACAAATCCGTGATTGAAAAATGAAAAATTAAAAAAAAAAATTATTTTAAAATTTTTTTTCGAAAAAGGCTTTCAAAATTTAGCATTTTTTTTGAATTTTCTTTTCTCGAAAAACGAAATAATTAAAAAAAAAATTTTTTGAAAAATTCTTTATTTTTTTTAAACCCCCCATAACTTTTTTGTTTTTAGAAGCATTACTTTGAAAAGCTTTAGTTATTAAGGGCCAACAATCTAAAACAAGAGCGTAAAGTGAACTCAAAAAATCACCAGGTAGGCCTACCAAACCAAATTAAAAAAATATATAGCATTAGGGTGGTCCTTATATATTTTTATTAACTTAAACTTTTTATTTAGGTGTAAATAGAAAATACTGAAAATATGAGAGTGATCAAACTTCTCTAAGAGTTCTAATTGGGCTCCTAAAATTCTTAAATTACCCATAAAATTGTCTGTAATTTTTGTATTGTACTTAAAAGTAAAAAAAATTAAAGGGCTTGAAACCTTATTTTTTTCCTTTTAAGCATAAAAAATTATGTACTAAATTTCAAAACGATCAAAAGGTTCTAATCCGTGCAGATTGTCCACCAAAGTTGCCCCTAACACTAAAATTTACAACTTTCTATCATAAATGTTAGTCAAACGGTAAACAAACATTTTAAAAATGTATCAAACTGGACTGAATTTATTTTTATTTTCTACATTCTAAAGATTATTCATAATAATAAAATGATTTAACTAAAACAAAACGAGCTAAGCGCCAAATAGTTAGGAGTTCTTGTTTGACGCTTAGATCATTTTGTAAGATTTCAAGCCCTTGAAATTTTTCACTTATATATACAGATACAAATTTTAAGATTTTTTAGCATTCTTGGGTAATTTACGAATTATATGGGCCCATTTAAGACCCTTAGAGAAGTCTGATCACTCTCATATTTTCAAAATTTTCTAGTTACACCTAAATGACAATTTTAAGATAATGAAAAAATGTAAGGTCCACCCCAATATAGCATATTTGGAAATACTATAGTTTTGAGTGTTTTAGTCAAAACGTTTAAAATAGGTATATTAAGGAAAAAGTCCCACAACTTACTGTTATCTCACAAAGTGGGGTAACATATTATTGCATTACACAATGGAGATTTCTCCCATTAGATTAGACAGGGACAAAAGTTCTACCCAAAAAGGATAGAAGACATACATACACTCCCACTTCCACCCAAACAAACAAATTCTGTATTTGTTCTTTGTTGAATAAATACAATATTTACTTGGCCGGGCGAAAAGTGTAACTATATTTATTTTATTAAAGAAATTACTGGGGCCATCTAAATTTTAGTAATTATCTTATTCTACAGATTCACATTAGCTATTTTCGTTCGTGCCGCTCACTGCTACACTTTCCGGCCAACCAAATAAATACTGTATTTGTTTTATGAAAAACAAATACAGTATTTATTTGGTTGGCTGGAAAGTGTAGCACAAATGAGATAGAGATAGGGTAGACGTATTTTGTTTCATAATTCTAGTTGTAGAGAGCTCCATTCAAATTCATCGTCAGTACACTGATAGAACAATAGCGTAATTAATAAAGTAATTAGGTTATAGTATATAACAATAAATAGTTGTATATGCCCAAACACTATATATTGCATAGAATAAAACAAAAAAGTAAACGTGTTACAAATGAGTGCAGTTGTTTGATTTACAACTACGAACTGTTAAGCTATGAGGTTTTTCTTTATCGCGCAGAGAGTGAGCTGGGCGGGGCTTGCAAATCCGTAGGGTCAGATTGCCGGTCTTACTACGTTACGATCCTCGCTTCAAAACGGAAGCAATTTAGCTGACCCGTCTGTGCGGCTGGCTAGATGAATCTGGGGTGCGTCGGTTCTCTACTGCGTTTTTGAATTTGGTGTAATGTATTTTAAATTCATTTATGTGCACTTAGAAACTACATATAACATGTAATTACATGTACATGCACATGCTTATCGTTGGGTATACTTATGCACATAAAAATTTTAGCCCAAACTGCCTACTTTCAATATTTTGGTAAAACATTTATTAGAGTCAGCTGATTCTCGCCATCTTTATTAATCATCTTTCCTCAAAAAAACTACAACGACGTTGTTCTATTATCAAATAATATGAACCTATAATTTTAATAGTCTATTTAATTATTATGTTTTAGAATAATAGTAAAAATTGTATTATATACCTTAAACTTGCTACAACAACGTTTGGTTGTACTATTTTTGGATTTTTCTATCAGTGTAAGTCTCTTAAGTACAAAGTCAAAAGTGGCTTGGGATTTTACGAGTGCACACAGGTCCAGGATTATTGTAAAAGTTGCAAATATTCAGCAAATATCTTTCATCAGATTAAACCAAAATTTATATTAATTGATTAAAAAACATTTAATAATTTATAATATAAATAGATAAACTACGTAAAACTATTTTAATCTTAATTAAATGGACCTAAATTCAGTATGTTGTACCGTAATTAATACGTTCACTGCCAACGGCTAGTTTTGACAGCGGAGCAATGGGTATGGGCAAGGGAAAAATAGAAAGAATTGATTAATGTTGTTAGGGGCGCCAGTTACTTTAGCTTTTACTCCTTTAGGTAAGTAACAACCTAGTGTAAATACTTAAGCTTTTCAGTTTGAGAAAATATAACCTCTAAATAAAATAAGATAATTCATTTGAGAAATTTATTATAAATAAACTTAATGAAAGCACATCAAGTAATGTATTAATATATATAAAAAATATGTGTAATTATATTAAGATATAATTAAAGAAATCTTAATAAAAATTACTAAATTCAGAAATCATTTGACTTAAATGTATAAAGAAAACATGAAGTTCAGCAAGCACCAAGAAATGTATGTAAACAGCAATCATTTCTTGCAGTGTATAAAAGTCATGCTTAAATTAGAAATCATTTAATCAAAAGTATGATATTTAATAATTAATAAATGAGATTAAATGTTTTAAAAAAATAAGTACCTAAAAATGAACAAAAGCCAGAAGGGCATATAGTATTAAACAATACTATATCAGATCTGATAAAGTTTACAGTTATAAGAATATTGAAATAAAAGAATTTTAAATATGAAATATTGCTTTCAAAAGTTTTCAGAATGAGTACTTAGCTGGTTTCTGCAAAATCCATGAGGTATGAATTCCATCGTCTCCATCTGTGCAAGTCTCCCCTATGCTGATGAATTCATTTCTCAAATGAAAGAAGAAAAAAATAAGCTGTCCCATCTACTTTGGAAAAATCATCTTCCAGGATAAAATGTACGATTGAAAATGTTGTCCGGGATAAAATATGCTTTTGAAAATTATGTCCAATGTAAAATTGTCTGCTAGACGGTCATATAGAATTTATCTATGCCGAAAAATACAGAACCATGTTCCAACAGAACATCACTCCATGCGGAGAACTTGTATATCAAATATACCAAAATAAACTTCAACTTAAATTAATATAATTCCATATTAATGGTATAGAAATAGTGATTAATTAATGGTAATTAATTAATGGTGCTAAAACAATAATTATATCTCAGAAATATTCTAAGAAACAGAAAAACGTAACTTACATGTCATACTAAGTCTTCGATGTCCATCGAAACGTTATAAATGAGTAATTGTAGAAAATAACAGTTACAATATCTTCCGCATTGTTTAAATATTCATTTTCACTAACTTTAAATAAAAATACATGAAGGATTACTTCGATGATTACAGAAAATAAACACTCGTCAAAATGACACCACCATTGTATTCGAGTTGCTTCAAGAAGGAGGAAAATCGACCTTATTCACTAGTATGAACCCTTCAGGTAAATAAAATCCTATTTCTGAACTATTAGCGACATCTATGCAAGTCATTATCAACTACAGTTTTACCGTATAGGATTCCTAATAAAGGTAACGAAAACTACATCAAAAATAATAACAAAAGAATATTTCCTAATCAATCCGTATTAGTGATATCTAACCTCAAAACATTACTCTAAGAAACAAATATAAACAATACTTATTGTTTATCAGCAAAACTAATAAAAATACGAACAGAATACTAAGTGTCCTGTGAACTAAGTATAAACAAAATACTGAATCTAAGTGAGCAGTTCCAGCAAACTATTTTCAACAAATTCTAGATTATCCCGAAGGAATAATCATACGAAACTTTCCAGGAGAAACAAGCTACAGATGAAAGCCAGTGAAATCCAACCCTCAATAGACTCTGAAACATATAAAAACCAGGTAAGTCCATAGACAAATGCATTATAGAGAAATAAGTCATATGATTCTTTATTATTAAAAATCATATTCTAATTATGTTTTCTTTATGTTATTTTCAGGTAGAACTATGGAATAGAGACTCATATGGTTAGAATTCAGTTCCTGCTACAAAATAGTCCCAGATACAAAATAGTTCTGTACGTACGTAACTATTTATATACAAAATAAACATAAATTATAACGTAAGTAAACGAATAGTTTAATTAACCCTTGCTATATTACAAAGTGACGATTTATATCATTACACATGCCCCCTCCAAAAATAATAAAAATATTTAATATACAAAAAATATTTTTATACCAAACTCTATAACTATTTAACTTAAATAGCTAAAATATATGCTATATTTTATTTAATAAATCAACAAAAAATACAATACTTTATGTAAATCATTTGAAATACTACTTGATAATTAACAATAGCTAAGCTTGATAACTACGTGTATCATTCGCCTACTCTTATGTAGAACATAATTTTGGGACTTTATCGGTGTGTGTCATAAACAGGTAATTGTCATAATCAGGTAATTGTCATAATTAATTTTGTTTTTCTTTTTAGCTAAGTTTTATCAAGATTAAAAAAAATAGAAATAAGACTTGACTACGCGCATCAGAATCCTCTTCTACAAAAAATATATTTATATATTTTTTTTTTTACTATATACAAAATTTTTGGGTACCCTTTAAATATTTTCAATACATTGATATTTTTTAAATATCATTCTGAATGATACTAAGAATATATTCTTATTTAATCAAATCTAGCCAACTGAAATGTCACTATTCGATCCAAAATATTTCTTTAGATCTTTAACGTGCCAGTCGCCTCTTTGACGATCTGCATTTTCCAAAATATACACTAACTTTGACTTTTTCGCAACAACTTTGCAAAGTATGTACTTTGGAGCAAGTTTTGCAGCAAAACTTTTACTAGCATCTGAGAGTACTTTGTTTCGTCTCCAAACTTTTTCACCTATCTCAAAATTTACTTCACGCTTGCGCAAATCATAAGTACGCTTATTACGTTCATAAGCTTCATGTAAATATTTCTTTACATCAACAAAAATCTCTTTAAGATTTCCCAAGTCTTGGCTATACGAGTCTCTGTCACAAGGTTCTAATTTAACACCATCAGTTGATGTCATTTTGCCATAATAAGTTCCTGTGATAGGTACATTCCTCCCAAAATTAAGAAATGCCGGCGTATACCCCGTAACTTCATTTACAGACTTTCGTAAAGCTAGACCTATTTTTGCTAAATTTTTACACCATTCTTTTTGATTATCTTTTATATATGATCTTATAGCAGTAGAAATTGTGCGATGTTGCCTTTCCGTCGGATTATTTTGACTATGGTAAAGTGCATTAAACCAAATTTTCTGTACATTATATTCATCTGCTAATTTTTTAAAAACTTTACCAGCAAATTGTTTTCCATTATCGACAATTAAAAATTGACAGACTCCGTAAACTAAAAAAACTTCATTCTCAATGAATTTACATATTGCATTTGCAGTAGCTTCCCTTAAAGGATGTAATAATGTATACTTTGTAAACCAGTCTGACACAACTAAAAGATAACAAAAACCTTTAGAACTTCTGGGAAATGGTCCCTGCAAATCGCATGAAATAACTTGCCACGGATAATTTACTTCTTTTTCACGACCCATCAATCCAAAACGTGCAGAATTACTAACTTTTTGTGATTGACAAATATTACAACATCTTACATACTTTAAAATATCTTTACGCATTTTTGGCCAAAAATATGTTTCTGAAATTCTATGAAAAGTTTTAAAAAATCCCATATGAGAAGCTAATACATCGTCATGACATTCTTTTAGTACTTGTTTACGACATTTTTGAGGCACTAACAATTTGCACTCTATAATATTACTTTTTACTTTTGTCTTGGTCGGTATGAACTTATAAATATTATCATCAATAACTTTAAATTGCGGATATGAATCTGGACTCTTAACAATTTTTTCCCTCAACTGAATATAATATTTATCACTATTATAATCATTTACATTAAAATTAATTAAATTTACATCTGGAAAAATTGATTTTTCTGGTTCTATTCTATCAAAAGCTCTGGATAACCCATCAGCTACTACATTTAATTTACCTCTACGATATACAATATCCATATCATATTGCTGTAATTTTAATGACCATCTAGCCAAGCGACCAGAGGAATCTTTCATATTACTCAAATATTTTAATGAAGAATGATCTGTAATTACTGTGAATTTAACACCTTCAATATATGGTCTAAACCTATCTATAACAAACAAAACAGCTAAACATTCCTTTTCACCTACAGAATATTTTATTTCACTACGTGTTAAAGCTCTACTAGCATAAGCTATTACTTTTTCTTGACCATCTTGCGTTTGTGTTAATATGGAACCGAGGCCAACTAAAGAAGCATCACATTGTATAACAAATGGTAAAGAAAAATTGGGACTTGCTAAAGCTGGAGCATTTATTAAAGATTCCTTCAACAATAAAAAAGCTTTTTCTGCATCAGTATTCCAACTAATGGCTTGTTTTTTACCTTTGCCCTTTAAAAGTGAATTTAATGGACTAACAATTGTTGAAAAATTCCTAACAAATCTACGATACCACGAAGCTACACCTAAAAATCGTTTTATCTCTGTACTATTTGTTGGTCTAGGATAGTTTATTATTGCTTCTACTTTTTGCGGATCGGTTCTTAAACCAAAATTATCAATTACAAAACCTAAATACTTAAGTGATTTTCTAAAAAAATTACTTTTTTCAAAATTTATTGTAAGATTAGCAGATTTTAATTTTTCATGTACTATTTGAAGTAATTCAATATGTTCCTCAAAAGTTTTTGATACTATTATAATGTCGTCAATATAAACAAATATATTTGGATAAAAGGAGAAAGGAAAAAGTTTATCCATTAATCTTTGCTGACTTTGTGTTCCATTTTTGAGTCCATAACACATTACATTAAATTCAAATAGTCCCCTACCAGGTACGGAAAATGCAGTTTTTGTAAGTGGAATCTGCCAAAAAGCATTTTTTAAATCTATACTTGTTAAACAGTCTAATATGGTACAAAATACCTTAAATAAGGTCCCAGAATGACTTTAAACGAAATAAATAAATAAATAAATAAATAAATAAATATATTTTGCATCGCCTAATAAACTTAAAATGGAGTCTATCCTTGGTAAAGGATGTGAATCACCTTTTGTAATAGAATTTAATTTACGTCCATCAAAACAAAAACGGTATGTACCATTAGCTTTTTTTACTAATAAAACTGGTGAATTAAAATCAGAATAAGATGGTGAAACTATATCATCTTTTAACATTTTATCTAACTCTTTATGTAAAATTTCTATTAAATAAGGTGACAAAGGATATTGACGCATTTTAAAAGGTTTATTATTTCCTGTATCTATATCATGTTCTATTAAATTTGTTCTACCTATTTTTTCGCTATATAATTCTTTAAATAAACTAACAAATTTATCTGCTATCTTTTTCTGTTCGTCTGTCAAGTCACATAAGCCTACTGAATTATCTTTATTTATATCCTGACTATCACTGTTATTACTGATCACATTCAAATTATTAATTTTATTATTCCAAGATTCATCAGAAAAATCCAGAGTCATAGAAAACAATTGTAAAAAATTCACACCAAAAATAAAATTTGTTTCCAAAGAAGGAACAACCAAGACTTGTAAAATCTTAACTTCATTATCTACTTTAATAGGTAAATAAACAACACCAGTTACTAACTGTTTAGATTTATCAGCTGTAGTAACATGCGGTATAAGACATTTATCAATTTTTAAATTAAATTTCTCTAAAATTTTAATCGCGTGACCACCAGCCACTGAACAATTTGCACCTGTATCAATCAAAGCTGTTATATTTTTATCAAAAATATTTACTTTAATATATGGACGGTTATCTCTAGGTAATTTAATAAAAGAACTTTTATTAATTACAGACAAACTATACGGTTTATAAAAATTTTTAACTTTATCCAACCAATCTTTCCATTCATTCAAATAAAATCGTTTATTTGTTTCTGTTATACTTGATTTTTGTAAAGAATTGATATTATTTTTATTATAATAAATGTTTTTACAAAAAGTAGTTTTGTTATCCTTTTTTACCTGACTGTCATTATTATTTTTAGCCTTTTTATTAAGTGAATGCCGACTAAAATCATCCACTTTCCTATTTAGTTTTTTGTACAGGAAGGGCAATTTTTAAAAACTACATCTTTATATCCACATTTATAACAAAACTTTGTTCTTTTAGCTAAACATTTGCTAAAAATATGATTTGGTTGGTTACAGTTATAACAAATTACTTGTCTAATTTTATTATTACTACTATTCTGTGTATTATTAAAGCTTTGATTGGTACTTTGACTAATTTGAGAAACTTGACTACTATTACATACTGAACTTTGACGAGTAGAGGAAGATGGGGTAAGTTTGGACACTGTGGTATTATGACTACAATTACATTTACTACTAAAATTTTGATTTATATCCGAACTTAGGACATTTACTTTATTAACTGTTTTATTTTTTGCCACACTTTTACCTGCTATGCTCTTTTGTTTTAATTGATAAGCTTCATCTATTCTTTTACAACTGTCTTTTAAATCTTCTAAATCATTTATTTCTATAAGTGATAATGGTGTAAAATAATGTGGTAATATTCTTTCTCTAATCGTCTTAAGTCTAGTATATAAACTTGCAGCATGAATTAAACGTTAAAACAAGGTTTCCATAGCACCTATAAAAATTGCGATAGATTCATCGGGATTTTGATATCTAGAACGGATATCATCCCATGTTCTATCATCTATGTTAGCTGGAAGAAAATCTTTTTTTAATGCTTGAATTATTTGAGACCACGAATTTAAATTATCTTTAATTGAGAGAAACCATGACAATGCTGGTTCTTTGAATAAGTCATATGCAGATTTAAATAACATTTCGTCTGTAACATTTCTACTTATTTTCATATATTCAACTTGCTCAATAAAATTTAAAACATTAGACTTTCCATCAAAATTAATATTCCATTTATAAACTGGTACTGATTTTAAATAATCATTATCTTTTTTACTAGAAACATTGGGACTAAACTGTGTACTATTATGTAATGAAATATTATTATTTACTTGAGTAAGATCTGAATTTTTACCAGATTTTTCATAAAGATCTAAAATATCTGCTTCTATTTCTAAACAAGTTGCTTTTGTTATTTCTAAAAATTGAATACGTCTAACTTTATTTTCTTCTACTTCAGGAAAACGTTGCAGACGATTTGTTACATGTACTAAATAAGTTTTTAATTTTCTTAAATCAGCTAAACTATAATCACCATGATATTCTACAATTTCTGAAGATATACTATCTAAAATTCTATTAATATTTTCCACTTCACTGTTAAAATTAAAAGTCGGATCTACATATTTTACTTTAGGATCTTCCCTAGCTATGGCTCTACCTAAAACTTTAATTCTAGATGCTCTATTATTTTTTGCTGTTAAATGTCTTATACGAAGTTCATAATTTACCATTTCTGCAGTCAAAAATCTAATTTCCATTTTATCTAAATCTTCCATTTTGAATATTTATTTTCAAAATTTAAATTCAATTTACTCAAAATATTTATTTTATAATAAAATATTTATACTGTACCACAAATTATTTTTTTTTTGTGTACACTGCTCAACAAAGTTTTTGCATACTTTGGAAAATTTCCCAAATATGTCAAAAAAAATACTAAATTATTATTTATCTCAATTGGACAAATTAATAATTATAAATAGTCTCCAAAACTACAAAATTAGCTAATATTTATTCATATCCTTCGCATAAATAAATACCCTATTATCCATTTATTTCTATTGAATAAACGATAATTTCTAGAAAAACTGAACCAACGCCAAAATTTCTCTATTCCATGTTATTCCATAAAATTCAGAAAAAACATAAAAAACACATATCTGATATATCTTATCAGATTAACTCTAATTTGACTTAATTTTCAACAAAAAATATTTTATTCAACAGTTATATGTAGTTTTTCTCAAAATGAACTTTAAGTTACACTGAAAAAAAAATAAGCTTTAGATTTTTACAAAAAATACACTGAGAAAAATGGAGTAAAATTAAAAAAACAAGTGTTCTATCTATCCAAATACCACGTTCTTGGGCGCCAATATTAGTGTACCGTAATTAATACGTTCACTGCCAACGGCTAGTTTTGACAGCGGAGCAATGGGTATGGGCAAGGGAAAAATAGAAAGAATTGATTAATGTTGTTAGGGGCGCCAGTTACTTTAGCTTTTACTCCTTTAGGTAAGTAACAACCTAGTGTAAATACTTAAGCTTTTCAGTTTGAGAAAATATAACCTCTAAATAAAATAAGATAATTCATTTGAGAAATTTATTATAAATAAACTTAATGAAAGCACATCAAGTAATGTATTAATATATATAAAAAATATGTGTAATTATATTAAGATATAATTAAAGAAATCTTAATAAAAATTACTAAATTCAGAAATCATTTGACTTAAATGTATAAAGAAAACATGAAGTTCAGCAAGCACCAAGAAATGTATGTAAACAGCAATCATTTCTTGCAGTGTATAAAAGTCATGCTTAAATTAGAAATCATTTAATCAAAAGTATGATATTTAATAATTAATAAATGAGATTAAATGTTTTAAAAAAATAAGTACCTAAAAATGAACAAAAGCCAGAAGGGCATATAGTATTAAACAATCCTATATCAGATCTGATAAAGTTTACAGTTATAAGAATATTGAAATAAAAGAATTTTAAATATGAAATATTGCTTTCAAAAGTTTTCAGAATGAGTACTTAGCTGGTTTCTGCAAAATCCATGAGGTATGAATTCCATCGTCTCCATCTGTGCAAGTCTCCCCTATGCTGATGAATTCATTTCTCAAATGAAAGAAGAAAAAAATAAGCTGTCCCATCTACTTTGGAAAAATCATCTTCGAGGATAAAATGTACGATTGAAAATGTTGTCCGGGATAAAATATGCTTTTGAAAATTATGTCCAATGTAAAATTGTCTGCTAGACGGTCATATAGAATTTATCTATGCCGAAAAATACAGAACCATGTTCCAACAGAACATCACTCCATGCGGAGAACTTGTATATCAAATATACCAAAATAAACTTCAACTTAAATTAATATAATTCCATATTAATGGTATAGAAATAGTGATTAATTAATGGTAATTAATTAATGGTGCTAAAACAATAACTATATCTCAGAAATATTCTAAGAAACAGAAAAACGTAACTTACATGTCATACTAAGTCTTCGATGTCCATCGAAACGTTATAAATGCGTAATTGTAGAAAATAACAGTTACAATATCTTCCGCATTGTTTAAATATTCATTTTCACTAACTTTAAATAAAAATACATGAAGGATTACTTCGATGATTACAGAAAATAAACACTCGTCAAAATGACACCACCATTGTATTCGAGTTGCTTCAAGAAGGAGGAAAATCGACCTTATTCACTAGTATGAACCCTTCAGGTAAATAAAATCCTATTTCTGAACTATTAGCGACATCTATGCAAGTCATTATCAACTACAGTTTTACCGTATAGGATTCCTAATAAAGGTAACGAAAACTACATCAAAAATAATAACAAAAGAATATTTCCTAATCAATCCGTATTAGTGATATCTAACCTCAAAATATTACTCTAAGAAACAAATATAAACAATACTTATTGTTTATCAGCAAAACTAATAAAAATACGAACAGAATACTAAGTGTCCTGTGAACTAAGTATAAACAAAATACTGAATCTAAGTGAGCAGTTCCAGCAAACTATTTTCAACAAATTCTAGATTATCCCGAAGGAATAATCATACGAAACTTTCCAGGAGAAACAAGCTACAGATGAAAGCCAGTGAAATCCAACCCTCAATAGACTCTGAAACATATAAAAACCAGGTAAGTCCATAGACAAATGCATTATAGAGAAATAAGTCATATGATTCTTTATTATTAAAAATCATATTCTAATTATGTTTTCTTTATGTTATTTTCAGGTAGAACTATGGAATAGAGACTCATATGGTTAGAATTCAGTTCCTGCTACAAAATAGTCCCAGATACAAAATAGTTCTGTACGTACGTAACTATTTATATACAAAATAAACATAAATTATAACGTAAGTAAACGAATAGTTTAATTAACCCTTGCTATATTACAAAGTGACGATTTATATAGTTACAATGTTTTAATCAATATTTGAAATATGGATTTAAAAAAAAATCATGCGTGTTTTCAAAAATTAATATCTTGCATATTAGATGATATAAGAAATCAACACTTATATTTTAAAGCAGTTATACCTTTTACTTTTCATAACTACAATAGAAACTGTAATAATTGTCATAATAAAGATAATCTAATATAGAAAAATGCAAATTGTTAATTTTTAAAAATTATATCATTTTTAAAGAGATGTAAAACTTCGCTATGCAGAGCGGGTTTTAAATGTATTATTTAAAATTAGGTAAAGGTATCTACTTATAGTTTCAATCAAATTAAGATTTTATTTTAAAAAATCATGTCAAATACTAACATAAAAGTCAAAAACTTACTAATCAGACTTATATTTGACAATCCGTCATTTTATATTGTGATCTATTTAAAATACATAATAAAATATTATTTTGAGAATAAATTATTTATATTAACGCATAAAAAATACAATAGTAAGTATTTTGGGTCTATTGGGTATTAGAGAGAAGTAAAATGTTGTTTTTAGAATCAAATCATTTGAAAGTATTTGATGTCCTCGCTCTCCAAAACATCTTTGAGTAAAAATGCACATAAAAAAGTTTGGGGCAAAAATGTTTTAAGCTTTAGTAAGGCTGCCTTGCACATTTTGACCGCCTAGGCACGCCTCTGGATAAATTCAAAAAAACAAATTAACATAAACTAATTGCCCTTATTAATACTAGTATACATGCGAAAACTCGTCACTCTAGCTTAAAGGGTTAATTAAAAACCTTATTTTAAAGGGCTGTAGCTCCTTTAAGGCTCATTTTCGGACCAACCTTTATAGAAATTTTTTTGATATTTTTAGATGTAGAATCACCTCTTAAATTTTGGCATGCCAGTTACTGATCACCCTGTATGTAGCGAGTTTGCGAATTGTAGAAGTTTGCTGAGCTTGACTCAGCTGTAACTCGTGAACTATTCATCTTATTGAAAAATGTTCTTTACAAAAATTGCAAGAAATTTCATGCTTTTTAATTTTTGTAATAACTATTTTTAACCTAGGCGGCGCTCGGGAGAAGGTATTCTCGAAAAACTGGTCTTCGGTACCATTTTCCCAATAAGTTTTATTAAGAATGTTGTATATGAAATTGCTCAACCCTTAACTTTTATTTTTTTTTATGTTTATTTTTATTTATGTTTATTTTTAACCTCGTACTATTCTACTTAATTAAGCATCCCCTAAGTCCAGGACTTGTGTGGGCTAGTAGTAGAGGGAACCACCGGCTTTAATTGACTTCCGAACCAATATATCTAGGGAGTACGACTTCTCCAAATTTTAATTATTAATTAACTGAAAAAGGCAATCGGCGCCAGTGAGGTTTGAACTCACGATCATTAGCTCAGTGTCAATGCTATATCGATGCCTTAGACCGCTGAGCTAATCTTCCACTGATTTAATTAATATGTCTGTAAAGTCTGATGAGTTCTCAAGCGCCCTTAAAGAATGTTAAGTCACCTTAATCCATACAAAGAATGAAACCACCAATCCTGCCAATTATAGACCCCTTTCATTACTAAGTGTCATATCAAAAATATTTGAAAAACATGCAAATAAGTTTTTTTTTTATATTTCTAAGAGTGTTTTCTAACAGAAAATATAAAAAATATTTTTTGATTTTCAGAAAAAATGCCACCAGAGAAGAAAAACGTAACGGAAATTTTACATTTTTTATTCATATGCTATTTATTAAATAAATACACTGAGAATTCGTTGCCGTAGTAAATGCTGAACGTTTTTGCCTATTTGGAACCCCAGGCAACAGTTGTTATTAATTACCACATGTTACAGTAAAAAATAACGTTGTTCTGTTATGTTTTACTGTAACAACTTGTAATGAATAACAAATGTTGCCTGGGGTTCCAAATAGGCAAAAAGGTTTAGTATTTACTACGATAACGAATTCCGCACCCGGAAACTGAAGAGGACAATTAGTACTGATATACTCATGAAACGGGTAGTATGCTGTCGCTTCGCTTATATTAAACGCCGTATGTGTTTAACCACGCTTTCGCCATTATATCGTTTTATGTGCCTTTTGGATTTATTGCATGATACAGAGGGCCCTCATCACCAATACAATTAATGGAAGATCTACCAACGATGGAATAACACAAGGTAGGAAAGAGACATTAAATGTAAATTTCAGGACGTCGTATCTCAATTTTTTTCGATTTTGAGATTTTCGACTTAAAAGCTTTATATTATCAATTTACATCTAAAAAATAAGTTTCACCTGCTATTTTTTTTAATAAAAAACAAAATAAGCAAAATAGTAACGTCGTATCTTAGATGATTATAAATTAATAAATTTTTAATCCTCGTATCTCTTAATTCTAGTTAACTGACTATTTTGGAACGAACTTTTTGCATTTGGCGACGCTTTTTTGACATGTTATGCGCATTTATAAAACTTTTTGAAGTTTAAATGTTTCAATAATTAATAATATTATTATAATAATTAATTATATTTTGTTAAAATATTATTATAATAATGTTTCAAAGCTCGTATCTTAAAAAAAAATTATTAATTTTGAGCATCCAAATGTCGTATCTATAAACATTAGGTTTTTATTTGTATTTATTTATTTTATACACAATAAAATGATTTAAGGCAAGTTAATCATTAAAAATGTGTTAAGTTTATATTAAAAAAGTACATTTTAAACCTAGGAATAATACGAGAAAGAGTTATTTCTCATTCCTGTAAAGTTGTCTTTTATAAGATTCGACGTTCTGAAATTTACAAGACCATTTGTTTTATTTTATTCATTTTCGCCCTTTTTGTGCTTGCCGTACTCTCCCAAGCCACCAAAGATACTTGAACCACCAAAGCCTATGAAGCTACTCAGATTCTGAGTAGTTATACAGTCACACCCAACACTAATCATAATAATCATAAATTTTATGATGCAACCAATAAAACTAACAACACAATTCTAACTTAAAAAACTTGTTTTTAGTTACTTTTTTCATATGTATATGAATATAATTATATTATAATAAAAATATTTTTGGTGACTATTCAAAATGTAATTTAATAAGAGAAATTTTACTACTTATAAAAATACACTTGCTACTCAATATAAAACTTAAATAGATAGTCATAATTAGAAACATTTCTATAAATATTAAAACTAAATTAAAAGCAGTTCTAAAAATTGTTCCCACTTAGATACAAACTTTGTTTACTTAATGAAAACATATGTTTCTTATCAAGATTATATGTACAGAATAACAAATAAGCCGTGAAGATGTAAGGCTTAGCATTTCTTAGTATACATGGTTGAATTTTTAAAATTAATTAATTCTGTAATCCTGTAAATATTTTTTTTTAATTAAAAACTCCTCGGACATATCATTTGCTTCGTTTATTTTGGACGCGATATATTTTCATTTTCCTCTCATGAGTGTATAGTCCTTTAATTCTATACTTATACTGGAGTATAAAGTTAAAGGACATTGGCATGAATTACGTCATAACCCTCTGCTATCTTTAAAATTTTAATTATGACCACAACATCAAATGTTCCCTCGTTTAAAAAATTGTTTTATTCTCAAATTACTCTACATTTCTTATAAATTTCAGGACGCCGTATTTTTTCGATTTTGAGATATTGGAATTAAATGCTTTATATTATCAATTTACTTCTAAAAAATAAGTTTCATCTGCTATTTTTTTAAATAACAAAAATATAAGCAAAATATATGATAATAAATTAATAATTTTTAAACCTCGTAGGTATCTCTTAATTCTAGTTAAGTGAAAATTTTGGAAAGCACTTTTTGCATTTGGCGACGCTTTTTTGAGTGTCATATCAAAAATATTTGAAAAACATGCAAATAAGTTTTTTTTTATATTTCTAATAGTGTTTTCTAACAGAAAATATAAAAAATATTTTTTGATTTTCTGAAAAAATGCCACCAGAGAAGAAAAGCGTAACGGAAATTTTACATTTTTTATTCATATGCTATTTATTAAATAAATACACTGAGAATTCGTTGCCGTAGTAAATGCTGAACGTTTTTGCCTATTTGGAACCCTAGGCAACAGTTGTTATTAATTACCACATGTTACAGTAAAAAATAACGTTGTTCTGTTATGTTTTACTGTAACAACTTGCATTTGGCGACGCTTTTTTGACATGCACATGTTATAAAACTTTTTGAAGTTTAAATGTTTCAATAATTAATAATATTATTATAATAATTATTTATATTTTGTTAAAATATTAATGAAAGAAAATATTAGTGGCATATCGGACAGAAGAGAAAATTAGAAAAAGTCCAAACCGTGGGGACTCTGGTTCGAATCCAGACTGAGACCTGACTATTTTCTAATTTTCTTTTCTGTCCGATATGCCACTAATATTTTCTTTAATAATGTATTACGGACATCAAAAATACTTCTTAAAATATTAATATAATAATATTTCAAAATTTTGAGCATCAAAATGTCGTATCTATAAACATTAGGTTTTTATAATAATAATAATAATAATAATAATACGTTTATTTCCATAAAACATATCGGATAATGTCAAAAATAAATTAATTTACATAAATAAGTAAATAAATAACATGAATTTTAGGACAATCTTACATTTAAAAACAAATAAATATTTTAACTATCACATCTAAAAAAAAAAATTAATTCCAATCAATATTTAGAAACTCTTCCAATGAATAGAAGGCATGCGATTTAAAAAAGTTTTTTGCATCGGATTTAAATCGTTTGAAGCCATCTATGTTTCTTATACACACTGGAAGTTTGTTAAACAGTCTAATGGACGTCATAGTTGGCCCATTTCTAACTTGGACATAATTCTAAGCAGGGACATGTCCTGGTACTGTAATTGTTTACATCACCAAAAGTAGAAAAATCACCAATGTTCTTTTTTACATGTAGTATACACTGAAATATATACATACTATAAAGTGTCATTATGCTATTTTCAGTAAAAACGGGCTTGCAAGATTCATTCATGCGCAATTTAAACATAAAACGAATTATTCGTTTTTGCATAATAAAATTTTTTTCTACATTTGTACTATTCCCCCAGCACAGTAGACCATATGAAAGTAAGGAATTAATACAACCATAATAGTAACTTAAAAGAGTTGGCATACTTACAGAATTTCGCAACTGGAGTATACAGAAACCCTTGGTGGCAAGTTTTTTCAATAGTCCATCAGTGTGAGGACCCCAATTTAGAGTTGAGTCTACAGAGACACCCAGAAATTGGCAGACGTCATTCTGCACGATAGTACTTGCATCTGATCTTGCCAAAATACTGAAATCTTGTTGAACTCTAATTGGGTGAAAAAGAACCAGATTTGTTTTATCCGAATTAAGGATAAGTCCATTCTTCTCACACCAATTTGACATTCTCTTAACACAGCTATTAAGCTTTATACTAAGATCAGGTATACTATCGGCAGAAATAATTTCTAAAGTGTCATCTGCAAACAAGGTGATCAAAGTATCTGAGTTGGTGTCAAAGCATATATCATTGATAAAAATGATAAAGAGAATAGGACCTAGGATGCTACCTTGTGGAACTCCCGTTTCACAATAAAGCCTCCTCGAAAAAACATGGCTACCCCTATCCACCACTCGAACAATCTGAGACCTCCCAGACAGATAGGATTTTATCCACTCAAGTTCTACACCCCTTATGCCACATGCATAAAGCTTTTGTAAAAGTAATTTGTGGTTTATAGTATCGAAAGCTCTAGACAAATCGTAAAATAAACCGGCAGTTTTTAATTTTTCGTTAAAATTGTTTAAGATTTTGTCATAGAGTGAAAAGAGTGCATCTTGAGTGGACCTACCCTTGGTAAACCCAAACTGTCTGGGAGTTAACAGACTGCATCTTATCAAAAATGACGTAAGTCGCAGATAAAAAGATCTTTCAAGAATTTTCGAAAAAACAGACAGCAGAGCAACAGGCCTATAGTTTTTGACATTATCTGGATCACCCTTTTTATGGATTGGGATAATTAGTGCAGTCTTTAACTCTCTTGGGAAATATCCTGAGTCAAAAGAACTATTTATTATATGGGTCAAAGGCTCGACCAGTTGCTCCGCTACTTTCCCTATTAGTACACAGGGAATCCCATCAAGGCCAGCTGAATTTTTCTTAGTAGAATGTGAAATAATTTTTAGAACCTCTTCTGGTGACACTGGATCTAGAAAAATCGAATTTGGGTTATTAGGAATGTTTGGTGGAGGAAGACAACCTGTAACATTTTTTGAGACCAATGATTTTACCGACTCAATAAAGTACTTATTTATTGAGTCGGCAGTCTCACTGGGATTTAAAGGTACATCAGAAGGATTCTTAAAAATGGGTTGGGTTGATTTTTTAGCATTTAAGTTACAATTCTGCTTTTTTACATCCCAGGCCCCTTTACTCTTATTCTGGGTATTATTTAAAATGTTATCATAATAACTCTTTTTTGCTTGACAGATTCTAGACTCGTGGACGTCCTTTAGGCTATTGTAAAAATCGTGAAGATAAGGATCATCTGAGAGATTGTATGCAGCAAATACTTCCATCAAAAAAATTCCCTCATCTATGATCTGTCTAGTAATCCAAGTATTAGATTTATGCTTTGACACTTTTTGACTTACTAGCCGAAATGCCACACCAAAAAGACTATTGAATTTGTTAAGGAACATTGTGAATTTGTTCTCAGCAGTTGCATTAAACATGTCACTCCAGGCTTCACACTCCAGTAAGCTTCTAAAATGGTTTGTATTGTTTTTGTTGAAAATCCTCTTTTTTGTTTCTAAAAATTCAAAAGAGCCCTCACAACATTTTAATTTAATAATCTGTGCACTATGATGTGAATGTACGAAAGGAATAGTCTCAGTATACATGTCTGTAATATCTAGAGTGGTAAAAATATTGTCGAGCAGTGTACCAGACTCAAGCCGAGATATTTCAAATAGGCTTTGATTATATCCAAAAGCATTCATCAGGTTAACTACTCTACAGTTTTTGTCGCTTTATCAAACTCGATTCTTACTTTTACAGTTTTTTATTATTAAACAAAAGAATTTTTGTGTGTTTTTTTCAAAAATAATAAAATTAAAGCAATTGAAAATGTAAAAAATATTAAGAGTGCTGAATTTCATTACTACTACATTAGTACTAATTTGAAACAAACCAATTTCTAACAAATCGAAAACCACTGATCCAATCCAAACAAAAAATCCAAACAAAACACTGCTGAAACCAGAATCAAAAAAACCTTTCAAATGACATATGGATCATTAAAATTTTGGTTTTCGACATTTTAGTATATAATTTTTCGTCCTCGAACCGTGAAATTTCACCTTCAAATGAATTTTTCTCGAAAACGGTTAATCCTACAGTATTACAACAAGAGTACCTTTTTTTATGTATTTTGACCTGAGGAATCATATTTCAAAAATAAAATTGCAAAAACCTTACACAGAAAAAAGTTTGGGACAAAAAACTGATAAGGCCCCCCCGTTTCGCACACCCCTAGTTTAAATATGTACGTGAAAATGACATACAAAGATGGGCCTTATTAGGATTAATTCACGTGCAAAACCTCATTAACATAACTCAAAGGGTTCCTGAGTTATTAAATAAAAACCGATTCTTTTAGCCAATTTCAAAGGGGCGTAGCTCCCTTATGACGCATTTTTAGACATATTTTTATCGGAACTTTTTGTGATATTTTATCATGTAGAATCACCTGCTAAAATTTCCTACGCTATTTCAAATACACCCTGTATAGCATATTATGCCATACTTTTATTACGAAATATAATTGTTGAGGTCTAAATTTTACATATCGAGGGCTTAATGACATAGGAGCGTATCATCAGTGCACTGCAGTATTTTTTAAATTGGAGATACGCCCCTATGTTATGAAGCCCTCGATATTTAATGTAAAATTATTCTATTTTTCATTAATAGCTCATAAAACTATATTTTACACAGCATGAACGCACCCTAACAAAATTAATCTAAGTAAAACATTTTTTGCGAAATTAGTTGCAAACTAGCCAAACAATAAATGGATCACTCATTTGTTGTATTTCCTGTGTCCAAACAGAGGAATTTTCAGGCAGTAAGTAGTGATTAAAAAAAATAACGCAAAAACACGTCAACTTCAGTTTCGGGGGGGACATCTTTTGCAATAGATTTCACTTGCAAATCGTTTTATCCCTTCGCGCAGTGGTCACAACCCCTAAAATTTGAATATGTATGATGGGGCAAGTTATACCTCATTTGAAAGGTCTTGCTCCACTGAGTATTTTGAAAAAAAAAATAATCAAATTCTATTTTTACAATACATTTTTATGTATCTTAATATTCTTATATTTTTCCACATTTCCACTTTTTTCGTAGTTACGTTATTTCTGAATTATAAATTGTATTAATTTTGATGAGATAACAACAATTTGAATGAACAAAACCTTAGTAATTAACCGACTTCCAAAAAGGAAGAGGTTATCAATTCGACGTGTAATTTTGTTTTGTTTTTTTTTTTATGTTTGTTCCCGCATAACTTTGGAACGAATGAACAGAATTTGATGAAACTTTTTGCAACTTAAAGAGGGCATTCATGAGGTGGTCCCGTTTTATTTTGACACTCGGATAATGCCGGGTAAGCCGGATAATTAAATCTAATTATTTTAACGCTATTTTACTTAAAAACGGTTTAATTTGGTTCTACTACCAGCCAAATTTTTAGAGAAATATCGGATAACTCGGGTAAGCCGGATAACTTGATTAAGGGGACACTTAAATATTACAACATTCTGAAAATCTTTTAAATGCCCCTAAACTTGATTTAAATAAGGTTGGTTGGACTCTTGGGCGATGAAATAAAAATATTACTTTTATTTTTTAGAAATTTATCTTTAAGATAATGACGTCACAATGCACTAACAGTGCATTGTGACGTCAGCAGCTTGCCGAGATGGAAGGACAACTATAATATAGCTTAGATGACGTTACAAATCTAAAAAGTTCTGTGTCTCTAAAAAGTAAAAAATTAAAACTTTTCGCAAAAAAAAATGAACCGACTTCTATGTCTCTAAAAAGTAAAAAATAAAAAAACTTAAGTCGGTGCCAATTTCACAGCAAACAATAATAAAATAATAAAAAAATAATTGTTAGTAATTAATTTAGGGAATGGTGAAATTGGCACCGACTTAAGTATTTTTTATTTTTTACTTTTTAAAAACATAAAAGTCGGTTCATTTTTTTTGCGAAAAGTTTTTATGTCTAATGTAAGAAAACAAATGAAATCTACAGAAAACCAAGGTAAACTTAAATTGATTTATTAACGTTCGAGAATTTCAGCAAAACTGCAGCTAGATTATTTATTTTTTTGTGAAATACTGGTATTTCTTTAACAGTTACCTAATTTAAATCAGTTAATTTTAAATAATGATAATTTTATTTATCTTTATTTAAAACAATTTTTTTCGGTTTGCAGGAAAAATAGTGTACATAACATATCGGAAAGTACCTTTCTTTCGATCTCGCCGCTGCGCGGCTCTTGCTAAACATTCGCTTATGAGTCACGTCATGTCCCTTTTCTAATTCTACACTTGTTACAAAATATACTATTCTTTACCCTTAAAGAAAAAAATAATATTTAAGAAAGTAAAATCTGACAAATCCTTGGCTCAAAGCTAAAATTAAAATTAATATTAAATTTTAATATTTCTTTGAAAGAAAACTACAGTCAAATTAATTTGAAGTAACAGTCATCTCTATAGAGAAAAGGATAAATCTTTCTAGTAAAATATTTAAAGTTTACTAACTCCCACTTGAATAATATTTTTGCTTTTAGTAAACATTCTTTGTATAAAGTGCAAACTTTTAGACATAAAGCAACAATGCAAAACTGAATACTTGAGAGTACAATTAAATGACTGATAACATGAAACTTTGTAACTTCGTAAATATGTAAAAATGTAATTTAAATGGAAGAAATACAGGGTGTTTACTAAGTACGGTAACTTCAGGGTGTAATTCCTTGCCCAAAAATAAGAAAAAAAGTTCCTATTAACATATGTTATAAGACTCAGGAAGTCTTTGTGTTATATCAACAAGGTATTGCATGTGATCTATCTGTAGTTGCTTCAACTAGGGGCGTCCAAAATGGGGGGACCCTATAACTTTTTTGCCCCAAAACTTTTTTGTAGGAAAGTTTATTGTGGATTTATTATCAGAATAATATTCCTCAGGTAAAGATACATAAAAAAGGTACTCTCATTGTAATACCATAGGATTAACCGTTTTCGAGAAACATTAATTTTAAAGTGAAATATCACGTATCGAAGACGAAAAATAAAATACTAAAATATTGAAATGTTTAATAACGGAGAAAAAACTTCATATATAGGTACTTACATAAATCTATCCTAAGGGAGTTATGGTCTCCCAAAAATACTCCATTTTCAAAGGGCCATGGTAGCTTTAAAAGCCATTTTTGGACCTACATGTATAGAAACTTTTTTTCTTAGTTTTTGTTGTAGAACCACCTCGCATCATTAAAATTTTGGTTTTCGACATTTTAGTATTTTTCGTGCTCGAAACATCATGTTTCACGTTTAAATGAATTTTTATCGAAAACGGTTTATCCTACAGTATTACAACAAGAGTACCTTTTTAATGTGGCTTTACCTGAGGAATCCTATTCTTAATATATATTCAGGAAAAAGTTACACAGAAAAACGTTTGGGGCAAAAAAGTGATACCCCATCCCCGCTTAAAATAATTACATTCAAATATATTTGATATTTGATTTGGTTAATAGGTCTTATGAGAGATAGATCACATGCAATACCTAGTTGCTATAACACATAGAGTTCCTGAGTTATTAAATAAAAATCGATTTTTTGGAACCCCATTTGAAGGGGAGTAGCTCCCTTACGAGTTTTAGGTCATATGTCTATAGAAACTTTTTTTTATTATTTTTGGGTAAGGAATTACACCCTGAAGTTACGTTATTTAACTTTTTTTTTTAGTTGGGAAATTTCTCAATCACAAGTTGGGAAATTTTTGCCCCACTTGGTTCCAACTTTACTTGTAGAATCTGCACCGGTTAGAGCGTGGAAAGCGGGTAAACATAATAAAACATACGGTAAAATTTTATTCATAAGATAAAAAAAAACAAAAAAGCTTTACGTAATTTGTGCACTAAACCTAATAGCGCAGCGTTATGTCCTATACTAACTCAATGTTAAAAAACGTGATGTTGCGTTACTAGGGGGTGGGGGAGATCTTTATTTAAAAAAAATACATTACGTATGGTCCCTTACGGAAAAATATGATTAATTTAAAAATAAATAAATAAATATTTATTACAAAATAGTAGGGGAGACTGCTGTAACTTGATCATAGTGTACCTTGGATCACCCTTTAGTTTCTTGACAGATGCTGCTACCTACGTGACCATCCTGTACAATCTTTACTCAGTAGAGTGCAAGGAAGCGGGAGAGTGTTATTGTTTTCGAGTAAAATAGAAATACAATTTTTAGCTCAAAAAGTAACAACTTTTGGTTTTACTCTTTATTTTTTTACAAGTTGACGATTATGTTTTGTGTTTTAAACCACATTCTATCTGAATCACTGCTTATTGGTCAGTAATTAGTTATGCTATATTTCAGTTTTAAACATAACCTAGAATGCTGTGAAGGTTACTTTGGAAAAACGCACCATCATGTACCCTGGATCAAAACAACGTCCTGTACCGCTGATCAATGATTATAGGTAGACTTTTCTAGCTTTAAAGTTAAATGATTTAGTTAACTAATTCTGAGTAAAATTTAATTTACATTCCTAATTTTTCTATTGCCTATTAATTTTAAGTTATAAATTTCATATCGGAACTTCTTGTAAACTTGTATATAAATAAAAATTAGAGTATACCTTAACACAATATTGCAATCTTATTTCTTTTGTGTAATAAAACAATAAATTACAAATTTCTGTATAAAAATGTTGTTTTTAATACATATTATCTTACTTGTAGGTACATAACCTTGATGATCCAAGGTACACTAGCATGTGATCAATGGTACATTATGGTCTTATGCCATTGATCACAAAATATAAATATTTTTTTTTTCTATAACTGTTTAATATTTAAATTCTCAAAAAATAAATAGTGTGTAGGAATAATGGTGAGACTCTTTGTTATATTTTAAAAAATGGCTTTTAGAAAGATATAAAAGTAAATTGTGATCCAAGGTACAACAGTCTGCCCTATATTAAAAATATTAAATCGTAAAATATAAAGAATAAAAAAAATATTAATAATTTTTTACTTCGAATTTTTTGGAAAAAAATCTTTGTCCGATCAAAAAAGGTTCCAAATTAAAACATTTTATAGAAAATGCTCTTACAACCAAAAAAGTTTTCAAAAATTGGTTTATTAATAACTGAGATATAAAATTAAAAAAAAATAAATTTTTAGTTTTTCCGTTTTTTCGGAAAATTTGTTGGTTTCTGGAAAAATTGTTACAGTTATAAAAATTTCAACCGAAATTCGACATTCCGGTAAAGCGTCATTCCGGTAACAAATTTAAAATATGTTTTTACCGAAATGAATTTACCGAAATGATGCAAATTAATTTTTACTTTTATATTTTCAATATGAAAGTATAGGAATATATTTTTTTTCAATTTTTTTTCCGATGATTTCACTGTTCTCGAAGTTTTTAAGACTTTTGAGATAAAAAAATTTATGTCTGTCGGTCTGTCGGTTTGCCTGTCTGTCGGTCTGTCTGTTACCACTATAACATATACAAATATTTCATGCACAGAAGGGTTTGGTAGAACCTATTTTTGAGCAGAATAATAGGTACGAATGCGCAAAAGTGTTCTGGCTAACATATACAAATATACCATGCGCAGAAGTATTTGGTGGAACATATTTATGCGCAAAAGTGATTAATAATATATTCTTATATGCAGAAGTGTTTTGGCAAACATATACAAATGTATCATGTGCAGTAGGGTTTGGTAGAATAAATTTATGCGCAGAAGTGTTTGATAATATATACAAATGACCAAAAGTGTTTTGGCAAACATATATAAATATACCATGCCCATTAGTATTCGGTGAAACATATTTATGCGCAGAAGTGTTTAATAATATATACGAATGCGCAAAAGTGTTTTGGCAAACATAAACAAATATAACGAAAGTGTTTGATAATATATACAAATGACCAAAAGTGTTTTGGCAAACATATATAAATATACCATGCCCATTAGTATTCGGTGAAACATATTTATGCGCAGAAGTGTTTAATAATATATACGAATGCGCAAAAGTGTTTTGGCAATCATAAACAAATATACCGATCCGCAGTTGGGTTTTGTAAAACATATTTATGCGCAAAAGTTTTCTGGCAAACATACATAAGTATACCATGCAGTAGTGTTCGGTGAAACATTTTTATGCGCAGAAGCATTTAATAATACATACGAATGAACAAAATGTGGGAAAAGGTAAGGGAACTGTAGAAAAAAGCATGGTACAGTTTATTTCCACTATTCTGCTGATAGAAAATATAAAAGTTTTTAAACGATTTCACGTTTCAGATATTTAGTTTTACAAACTGTCATGGATCAAAAATATAACGAATCTAAGAGGAACCGTGATGAAATGTCTGCACACCATAAAGCAAAGGAAAAAAAATATTCGCATGTATTCCGAACCGAAACATAATGTATCAGATATAACATAAATAAATATGCAATTAGAATCCTCCATAGAATTAATGAAATTTATTAAGCAAAAAGAAGAAATTGAAAATAAAATACAAAACAACAAACTGATAAAACCTATTAATTAAAACCTCTCGCGGCTGACTTTGCGCATATCTAACTTTGGACTGCTTTATCACACCATCTTCCAAGATAAATCAAAATATTGAAAATTTTACATACTTACTTTTTTTTTATAGGGGGTTGCATGTACGTAACTTCTTCCGGAAACTAGAAAAATTGGAATGAGTGAAAAAAAAATTTGAAATGCACATAACCTCAAAATTATTGCCCTCACAGAAAAAAATGCCTATAAAAATAAAAGATAATTTAACTATATACTCTGCTCCCTGGAACTTTTTTGCTGAAACCAATAGTTTCGGACATATAGAGCAATTAGCGTTTTTCAATATGGCGACCGGAAGCAAGCACATAGCAATAAGATAATTGCGAACTAGAAAAAAAGCCTTAGTATATTTCATTTAAAATTAAAATCTATCTTTACTGTAATTACATTCGTCATTCCGGTAACGCAAATTTAAAGTCCAAGGAGTCCATATTTTGCATGCCCAAGTTAGGATAAAGTAAAGTACAGATAATGGTAAAAATTAGTAAAAAAAATCTAACCAAATTCAATTTTTTAATATTAAAATTTAGATAATGAAATCAAAAACTGTGAAAATAACCCATACTATCTTTGTAGGTTAGCACTACATGCAGAAAGAAATGATCTTTTGATCACTTAAAATGCGGACAAAAAATTCAGTTGGTCTGAGTAATTAAATTATTTTAATTAAAAAAATGGTATTTCTGTTCTGCAACTGATGATTATTTCGGTGATGATATTGCGTTTTCCTTCTTATTCTTCCTAAAATATATATATTTTTTTGTACCGCTTGAGCGCCCTTTTTTATTTTTTATGGTTTCTAACCTCAAAAACGAAAAACGGAACTTTCTTGGCCATCCTTCAGTCCGTTCGCTATCTTCCATAGCCGGTTATCTTACTATGTAAGCTAGAAATCTGAAATAGATTGCCTAGTTCACGTATAAAAAAAACATTATTGAAAACGTATTTATATTTTAAATAGTTTTAAATTAGATTTTTTGAATAATCGTGGTTTCTAAAAGAAGTTTGCTGTTTTAAAAATCTCATTTACGTTTTGAAAGAAACATTCCTTTCCCTACGATTCAACTCTTTCTATTTTGCGCTCATTTTTAAGGTAAACTAACCCTTACAACAAGCATTTTTTCACTTGCTGCCATGACAACTGTATTTCAACAAAGAATCTTGGGGTTTTTATTGGATTTTGGAAAAAATGTTCTTTTTTATATTAAGAGCGCAAAATTAAACATTTGCTTTCGCGTGATTGCTGCAGCAAGTTCCACGTTTTTTTATGTTACTTCTAACCATGAACATACACTATAACAATACAATTAATTTTTAACAATATTGATCTTAATTAGTTAGAAAGTTAATTTCCACAAGTTACAAAGTACATTTTTTTAAAAATAAGTATCTTTTGTATGTTACTAATACCATTAATTCGAATAAATGTGTAAAAGTGCAGGTTTTAGTACCCTGTTAATTAATAATTAAATTTCAAAGCACAGTTAAACTAGAATGTTCATTTACTACTTAATACAGGGCCTTTATAAATAGGGTAAAAAAAATTTAATAGCTGCTTCAACATAAAAAAATCTAAAAAAGGTTTTAAAAAACTTTTGTTAAAAAATAAGGTGGGAAAAATGTATGTAAAAGAGTATTTTCATGAAAATAGGAGCTTTTTTTTAAACTATGTATGAAAAATCATGTCTTTTAAATGACATCCATTTTCCGCTTTGCAAGCACCGGCTCTTTTCATGACATTTTCTATGACGGCTCTTAACATGTATGGCTCCAGTCAGGGGCATGTATCAACGTGAATTGCACCCTCTCTAGGTCCCGATTGGTGCGGGGTAACATTCCAAATGGTAATCAGACCTTACTTCTGCTAGGAAAATGGCAATACAGTTACGATGAACGGCGACCGATATAGCGCAATGCTGGAAAATTATGTGCGCCCTGCAGTGGAGGACATGCCAGAGTCATGGTGGTAGCAAGATGGGGCAACTGCAAATGCGGCCAGAGCCACTAAGCAGCTTTTAAGGCAGATTTTCCAAGAGTGAACAATTTGGCAAAATTCGGATTTTTATTTTCCTTTACAATCGCCCGATTTTACAGCATTCACCGGTGTACCGGAATTTTTTCTTTAGGGCTACCTAAAAGATCGGGTGTATGTCAACAAGCCCAGGACTATTCAACAGCTTAAGCCAGACATGTTAGGAGCCGTCATGGAAAATGTCGTGAAAAGAACCCTTGTTTGCAAAGCGGAAAATGGACGTCATTTAAACTATATGTTTTTTCATACACAGTTCAAAAAAATTCCATTTCCTGTAGTCTATATTGTAAAAGAAATAAATAAAAAAAAATTGACAAACAAAAAAGTTATTCAATTTTTAAATGGTAAAGTGACTTATGGGCCACCCTACATAATAATGTATTAAATATAAAACCAAGAAAACTAAACGTATAATTTTTAACATATTTCATAACATATAGAGTACAAAAAACCTTTAAAATGTTTTTGACCAACTGTCAGGGTCAAATACCCCACTTTTCAAGATTCCTAGGAACCTAGTTTTGTAAGATAATTTTGATTAAAACAGTGTCTGTTTAACAACCTTCCAATGTGAATTAAATTATAAACACATAAAAAAGTTTTCATAAAAAATTTACTTCGGTCCCCCATTTTAATGCATACGAAAAAAATATATCATGAATTTATTATTTGCCAAACCTAAAATGTAATTCATTTCTAAACACAGTAACCCACATTTGGACTTTTTTTCCGGTATTGTCCGCAAATTTACATGGAAATAGTGGAAAAAATATTTAAGTCCAAATGTTGGTTACTGTGTTTTGAAATGTGGCAGCCGAGTTCATCCAATATTAAATAAAAATATAGGATTATTATTCTTAAAAAATAGCTCCTTAGATTTTTACTGTTTTACTATCCCTGAGGAAAGTCTTCCTAAAAAAGCTGATTTTTTTGTTGCTTTTTTTACGTTTCTCGACTTTTCTAAAAAAAAATATTTCAATAAAAAAACCTGTGTCTGTTTTTCTGTCTATCCATCTGTCTTTCTGTTAGTCCGTTTAGTCCGTCAGTCGGTCTGTTCGTCCGTCTGTCTGTCTGTACAGGAAATTGACCAAAAGAACTCTATAATGCTTTGAGTTAAATGCTTTAAATTGGACCATAGGTTCTAGGTTGGGATTGTTTTTAATAAAAATGGGGGTGTAATAAGCGGTTAAAGTCTAAAGACTATTTTCTTTTTCAAAAAAAAAAGTAAATATTTGTCGTTATTCGAAAAAAGAAACTTTTCTGCAAACATTTTTTTTTAAAGTAAAGTAAAACGAATTTGTATTTCAGCATATATATGTATTTAAAATAGGCCTAGCGCTTTCGATCAAAAGACCATCTTTAGGGCTTAGCTTCGTCAGAGCTGATTACAACAGAATAAGAGGTAGATTAAAAATATGGGAATCTACCTCTTATTCTGTTGTAATCAGCTAAGCCCTGAAGATGACAAATTCATTTACTTTATTCTACACAGCATACAAGTCAAAAATTATATATTTTATTTTTTTTTTATTTTAAATAAAAACGTTTTTTGAAAAAAAAAATAATCCTAGCTCTACATGTGAAAGTATTTTTTTATTTGGCAGCAGAAATTTCTGTAGAATCAACCCTTAAAATTAAAGTAAAAATCGTTTACCATTTATTGAATAATCCTGTATAATAAGTATGTTTGTTCAACTAGTTAAATTTAATGCACAACGTGTATGATCTTCATATTGTGATATAACAATTTTAAACGTTGTTTAGAAGTTCTCATGACTATTTCTTTTAATTAAATTACATATTTCTCCTTTTAAATATCCTTTTTATTGCGCTGCATGCATTTACGTGGAAACGCGAGGGCGTCGTGAAATGATTATAATCATTATAAAATGTATGTTATTACAAAATTAGCTGTGCCTTAATTTCAAATTATATTACCAGTTGGTATTTAAATAAGTATACTAATTTAACAGATTCGTGAAATCACAGGTAATAAAATATAATAAATTGGAATAATTATACTCTAAGTTATTTCAATATGACTATAGTCCAGGATCCTTGGTACAACTATAGCTACTTTTCACACTGATAGGGGTCTCTACAGAGCAGTCCATTACCGCGACACTGCACTATGGAACGAAGCGGGCCATACGTTGGACATCGTATCTTTCTTGAAAACGGTAGTCGGGATTTTGATAAAATTTGGTATGTAGCTATTTTTAGGTACGACAAAGCCTTTTAGCTAGGTTTCATTTTTGGCATAAATCTGGAAATCTGGAAATCTTAGAAAAAATTAAATTTATTTTTTTTTATATGATTAATTACCATTTAGCGTATAAGAAAGATAAAGTAATATGGAAAAGTTTTAAAAAATAAAAAATATGGATAAGTTCTGGAAAATGTGTATAACTTGTAAAATTATTATCTTAGCTAATAAGTTTGGCTTTTTCGAGTGCAATTAAAACATTTACCTTAGGGACACTAGATCTAGGTCTTAAATTAGCAAGGCGACAGTCTATCGCCTTGCTAACTTAAGACCTAGATCTAGTGTCCCTAATTTATCTAACTATTGAGTTGAAAATTTCTGGAAAAATTCTGGAAAAATTCTGGAAAAATTCTGGAAAAATTCTGGAAAAATTCTGGAAAAATTCTGAAAAAGTTTTAAAATAGTGACAAAATTTTTTTATAAAAAAAATGTAATAATAAAACAAACTAAATAAAATAATTTTTATATGGGTACTTTTATCAAAAACCAGTAATTCCCTAGCTTCCTTGAATAATTCCTTTACTTTATTTTTACAAGTAGGTCTCATGCTGGATTATTAGGATCTTAGGCTAACAATAAGCTATGCAAGATATCCTCATTGTTTTCCTCTCTAGAAATGTTTTAATTTTACTTGAAAAAGCCAAATTGCACTTAAAATTATAATTTTACAAGTTATACACATTTTCCAGAATTCTTAAAAATTTCGGATTAAATACTTACGCAAAAATCTTTCTTGTACACTAAATGGTAAATATTAAAAAGCAATTAAATTTAATTTTTTTTAAGATTTCCGGATTTCCAATTTTTTCCAAAAACAAGGTTAAAACAAAATTCTTTTTTCGAAAATTGAAAAAAAGTTGAAAAAAAATATAATAAATTTTTTTTATTATATTATTATTATTTATTTAAATTTTTGTTATCTGGGCCTTTTTTGCGAAATTTAAAACTACCGTACTATTCTAATGCTTAAGCTAAGCGAAGCTAACGTAATAGTAATATTACCCACCGCAAAGAAATTCTGTAAAAGTTTATGTGAAAAGTTATTTTTTTTTTATTGTTGTTTAAAACAAAAATTTAAATTAAAGAGGTTCTGGGGTTTTCTGGGGTCTGATTTTTGCATAGGTTTTTTCCTTACTTAGTCTACTATAATGTAGTTATAAAAAATATGCGGGACTTTGCGGGACTTTAACGAAAAAACAAGAAATGTCGGAAAATTAAAAAAAATGATAATACAAAAAATAGGGGATATACAAAATATTTTATTTTTTTATATAAAACTCTTTTAAATTGTTATTATTGCGCAATTAATAGAAAAAGATTATATTGTAAGATAACAAAAAAAAAGACTACAAATTTTCGTAGCATAATTAAGACGTCTAATATAAGCGTTAATTTATCTAGGTAACCTTAGTTATAGATGGAAATTTTGCCTCTACTCAATGTATAAGATAATTAACTATAAGAAAAATGCATTTAAAACCTTATTTTTAATTTTTTGTTTTTTACCCGATGTCCAGCGTATGGCCCGGTTCGTTCCATAGTGCACCGTTACCGTGCCACAGTTACAGCGCATATAATTTACCGCTCATAGACTTTACCGCTCATAGACTTTACCGCGAAAGCCATTACCTCTAAGAAAATTACCGCGGGGGGGTCAATACCGCGAATGGACTTTACCGCAAAAGTCCAAACCATAAAAGTCCAAACCGCGCATAATTATTTTAACTTTTTTTGCAGGAAAAAAGATTAAATAAAAAAAATAAAATATTTTGCACAAAACAATCAAACAGTTCTACATGATATAGCTGCTGGGCCCGCTTTGTGGGCATGACTAGTTTCCTTTAAAACATTTCCGTTCGAAGTATGCAAACGCCCCTTGCCACAAAGCACGTCGTTATTTACGCACTTCCAAATTTTTTTATTTTTAAACAGTTTTTTATGAAACGTTTATACACAGCGAGGTCTTTGCCTCTAGCACTTTTCATTATTTCGATTCGTACTAAACTGATTATTAATCAGCGATGTATACAAATGAATCGATATAAATTTAAAAAAAAACACACACACAAACATAAAAAACCCAAACACAGATATACCTTCCACTTTATCAATAAAAAAACAAAACAAAACCAAAACTAACTAAACCAAACTGACATCAATCCCAAGGAACAACCCTTACATAAAATAAAAATAATGTATAAAAAATTTCGCCGTAAACGATTTTCGCTGTAAAAGTTATACGCGGTAAAGACCGTTCGCGGTAATGGACTGCATGTTAATGGCCTTCGCGGTAAAGGACATTCGGGGTAATGGCGATCGCGGTCATGGACTGCGCCGTAATGGTCTTAGAAGTAATTTTTTCGCTGTGAAATCCGGCGCCCGACAGAACACTATCGTAATCAATGGCGTAATTAGTTTATAGAATACAACAATAAATATTGTATATGCACCAACATAGTATGTATGCATAGCATAGAATACAACAACAAACAAGTAAACCGTTTACTGTAAACATATTTACTATAAACGTATTAACTGTAAACGCGTTCGGTATTTACAAACGAATGCACATACATCAACAAATTGTACGCATTTTATTTTAAATTCACATATTACTTAAATGTGCAAAAAGTCCAAACTACATATCACATGTAATTACATGTACATGTACATGTTTATCGTTAGGTATACTTATGCACATGGAAATTTCCGCCCAAAATGCCTACTTTCAATCTTTTGGTAAAATCAGCTAATTTCCGCAATCTTTATTAATCATCCTTTATAAAATACTCGATCGGTTGTTGCTTTGTCTAGTTTGTGTGTTAGTGTGTTTTGGTGGTTATTTGGTTTGGGGTGTTTATAGGCGAAAACTACCAGAAACCCAAACAGCTAACCACCAAAACACTAGACAAAGTAACAACTGATCGAGTGGCCCTAGTTGTTTAGTATATGGTATGAATACATTTATTTTTATTTTTATTTTTATTTTACGATACCACATTTATATCTACAATTTTATTATTGTATTTAATATAACATTATAATGTTTTAGAATAATCGTAAAAATTGTATTCTATGCCTAAAAGTTGACACAACCACGTTTTGTATTACTATATTTATATTTTTTTATCAGTGCATTTAATTGATAACTAAGTTTCTAGGAAGCACCTTTCTACTTTTGATGTTCCTTTTCAAATTAACCTTACTTTTACACAACTTTTACACAACAAAGCAGCTTATTCTGGAGCATGTTTTCGTGGCCATCGGAAGCTCACCTACATAGAAAAAACGGATTCCTTGAACCAATGACACGTGTCTTTGAATATGTTTAAAGCCATATTCTCTTGTTTCAAGGCTTCTTGAACCAAGAGAATATGGCTTTGAACATATACAAAGACACGTGTCCTTGGTTCAAGGAATCCGTTTTTGCTATGTAAGTATTTTACCTAAAAATTTGACATTACCTAAAGAAGTTTGTTGTTTACATGCAAAATCCATCCATATATGATTTTTTTTTTTCTTAAAATCAGAAATGTTTGCTACGGTAGTGATCATTCCTTTCAACACTAAATCTTTTTCTTCGAAGAAAACCTAACTTCAATCTCACCTTAGTTTGAATGGTAGGACCCGCATATAGAAAATCCCATGTGCAGTTATAATATTGCATACAATGTACAGTTAGTACTAAAATAGTGCATACATTGATTTGCTAGGATGAAATGTAAAACATTTTCTTGTCGAATTGTGACGGTAAAAATTACTTTGCCTCCGAGTATAACATAGTGTGTTATTTTAACGTGCAGCTGGACACAAACGCTTAGTGGAAATTTTAATGGTGCAATGGAAAATTTGAATTTGTGCAGTATAAAACAAATACATTTACAAAAAATATTAAAAAAATTATACGTAGGTATTTTTTCTTGCTTTTTAGAACACGTAATAAAAAATACTTTTATTCCAACGTTTCGGCGTTTATTGTACAGCCATTTTCAAGGATGAATTAAAAAAAATAAATGTATATATAAAATAAAGTAAAAAAAATATTTGGACTTTTAAAAGTCCAAATATTTTTACTTTATTTTATTTATACATTTATTTTTTTAAATTCATCCTTGAAAATGACTAGAATAAACGGCGAAACGTTGGAATAAAAGTATTTTTTATTACGTGTTCTAAAAAGCAAGAAAATATACCTACATATAATTTAATAGAACAAGAATAGTAAAATATTAAAAAATTATGTTTGTTTTTTTTTGCCTGAGATGCATGTTTTGGCTTTTTGTCAAAGATTTTAAATATTTTAAACCTTAAAAACGCAAAAATGTTTCCATGGACATTATAATAATAACAGTTGCAGTTTACGACAAAACATGAATGAATTTCCATATTTATATTATCATTAATTTGAGCTATTTCGCCTCAATGATTATATATATATTAATAAAAATCTAAAACAGAAAATAAAATTAAAATGTTAATTTCTATACTATGTAATTACAATAATTGTAGATTTCATCTGGTAAATATTTAAATGCGTTTGAATAAAAATCAACAAAAATGCGTAATTTTTTATTTTAAAGCATTTGACCTTCAAAAGGAGAAAATATATTTATTTGTAAGACGTAAAATTATGTTCAATTTAAGCTAAATATCAAAAATTATAAAAACCACAAGGGATAATAAAAATATCACTAAAAGTCATTTTTAAACCACTTATGATAGCTGCCTTTATCCAATTTACTCAGATTCTGCGCCAATTTTATTCATTAGAATTAAATTGTATAAAAACCTCATCCAACGAACAAAAAAAAAAGGAATGAAAAATATTCATACCATGTATTCATCATTCATAAAAATATTTTTGCTTTCATACAAATGAATAAAAGATTTTCTTTTTCTCTCTTATTCTGTAACTTTTTGCCTCACAATTGATATATTAGAATCATTACGGTTAATGAAGAAAACTTTTTCAGGAATCACAAAGTTGGACGACGATATTTCTTACCCTACGCATCAAAACATAGTAAGCGATAGACGAAAAAACTAGCTGTTTTGTTTTTAAAATTTGTATCAATACAACTGTATTGATTGGAAAAATTAAAATTAATTAAAAAAGCGCATTGTCGTAAGTATGCCAGTACTGTTAGTTTGAATTGAAACATTGTAAAATTATAATAGGTTTCTAACTATTTGATATCTTTTAAAGTAATTGAATTGAAGAGTACAAAATTTGTTAATTGTACAAGTAAAGCAAATGCTTAATTTAAAGTATTTTAGTCAAAACGTTTAAAAGATATTAATAAAAACGTTTAACAGCTTACTGTCATCTCACAGTATAAGTTTCCATATTATTGCATAACACAATTTTTTTAATATTAATCCTCAAGAAAATAGGATTTTATTAAAAAGCATATTAGGAAAAAAACGATAAAAATCCAAATAAAAAAGGTATTTCGTAAAAAAAAACTAGTAAGTAGTATAATCTTTAGATTCAGTCGTGAGTAAAGCATTTTTATAATTTTAACACTTATTTTACTTTTACTTAGTTATAGTATTTTATTAATTAAAAATGTTAAAAGTCATGCCATTTAGCTATTTTAAATAAAGCTTTTAATTCTAAATGTTTATCAACTAAAATTATTATTTTTAATTTGACATTATAAATGTTCAGTTTAAGTCAACACCAAACATCAAGTCGCACTTTATCAAAAAAGTGGTTTTATAGAAAAAAAATCTTATAAAATGTTACTCGTGATATAAAAAAAAACAATTTTTTAATGTACTTATTTAAAACAGAAATAAATAAATAAATAATTTTTCTTGTGCATTATTATACTTTTTTGAGCTATGTTTTATTAAATTATCTTACAAACGGTAATCTTTTAACTTATGTCCTTTATGATATTGCGCCATGTAAAATTTTGTAGTTTTTGTGAGTTGGAGATAAATTTACAGATGGAAAAATGACATGATAAATGCATTTATATTAATCAAAAATGTAAAGACACTGATACATAATTTTACTTTTTATGTTTTATTTATTTTCTAAACAGAGAATTTTGTAATTTCCGAAAGTAATTTAAATCTATACGAAAATAAAAAAGTTTCTAAAAACCTTCCATTAAAATCAGATGTTGATAAACCAAGATATTTGGCTGGCAAGTCTTCTTTCTCTGGAGCTTGGTTAATTGAGCTACCTTGTAAAAACTTGGGAACCTTACTGAACAATAACCTTTTTCGTATTGCTGTTGGTTTTAGACTTGCTTTAAATTTGTGTGAACCCCATTTGTGTATTTGTGGTGCTCAAGTAGATAGAAATGGAATTCATGGTCTGTCTTGCCAAAAAATTATTGGTCGTCATAAGCCAATAAATCTAATTACACATCAAGCGTTATCCAGTGCAAATATCCCATCAATTCTTGAACTCGTTGGTTTATACAGAGATGACGGAAGAAGAGTGGATGGCTTGTCTCTGGTACCTTGGTCACGTGGAGCTCATCTAGTTTGGGATGCTACGTGCTCTGATACACTTGCTTCGTCTTATCTTTACTCGCCTACAAAAAAAATTCAAAATTGTGGCTAACAATGCAGCTTGAAAAAAAAAACGAAAATATCGACACCTTATTGATGATGGATATATTTTTGTTCCTTGCTCTGTCGAGACCCTGGGACCATGGTCTGATGAGTCTAAAAAGTTCATCAGTGCTTTAAGAAAAGACCGCACTTGATCAAAAAAGTGGTTTTATAGAAAAAAAATCTTATAAAATGTTACTCGTGATATAAAAAAAACAATTTTTTAATGTACTTATTTAAAACAGAAATAAATAAATAAATAATTTTTCTTGTGCATTATTATACTTTTTTGAGTTATGTTTTATTAAATTATCTTACAAACGGTAATTCTTTTAACTTATGTCCCTTATGATATTGTGCCATGTAAAATTTTGTAGTTTTTGTGAGTTGGAGATAAATTTACAGATGGAAAAATGACATGATAAATGTATTTATATTAATCAAAAATGTAAAGACACTGATACATAATTTTACTTTTTATGTTTTATTTCTTTTCTAAACAGAAAATTTTGTAATTTCCGAAAGTAATTTACATCTAAACGAAAATAAAAAAGTTTCTAAAAACCTTCCATTAAAATCAGATGTTGATAAAGCAAGATTTTTGTCTGGCAAGTCTTCTTTCTCTGGAGCTTGGTTAAATGAGCTACCTTGTAAAAACTTGGGAACCTTACTGAACAATAACGTTTTTCGTATTGCTGTTGGTTTTAGACTTGCTTTAAATTTGTGTGAACCCCATTTGTGTATTTGTGGTGATCCAGTAGATAGAAATGGAATTCATGGTCTGTCTTGCCAAAAAATTATTGGTCGTCATTCGCGTCATAAGCCAATAAATCTAATTACACATCAAGCGTTATCCAGTGCAAATATCCCATCAATTCTCGAACCCGTTGGTTTATACAGAGATGATGGAAGAAGAGTGGATGGCTTGTCTCTGGTACCTTGGTCACGTGGAGCTCATCTAGTTTGGGATGCTACGTGCTCTAATACACTTGTTTCGTCTTATCTTTACTCGACTACAAAAAAAATTCAAAATTGTGGCTAACAATGCAGCTTAAAAAAAAAACGAAAATATCGACACCTTATTGATGGTGGATATATTTTTGTTCCTTGCTCTGTCGAGACCCTGGGACCATGGTCTGATGAGTCTGAAAAGTTCATCAGTGTTTTAAGAAAAGACCTCGATATTTCTACATTTGAAAGACATTCAAGAAAATTTTTAGTAGAAAAAATCACTTTAGCAATTCAAACTGAAAACGCGGCTAGTATTATGGGGACACTGCCATCTACATTACACTTGGAAGAACTTTTCTTTTTATAGTTTATTTTACT